>JAPVLO010000323.1:0-210000 GCA_027257055.1 Cephalopachus bancanus
CTAATATCATCTATGTGCTAATGACTTCAAGTTTTCACATTTCTAACCTTGACCTCTCTCCTGCTCCAGCACATACAGAAAACAATTTCATATTTCCTCTCTGATGCTAACAAGCATAAACCTGACAAGATATAAACAGAGCTTTTGATTTTTCATCTTAAAATTGCTCCTTCCTCTGGCTGCTTTGACTAGTAAATGGCACATCCACCCAGTAGCTAAAACCTTGGAGTCAGCTCCAAGGAAAGAAACCAAGAAATCAAGAAATTGAGAAGGGCTGGAACTAAGGAATATTTAATAGGTTTTGTCTCCCTGCTAATCTTTCATCTACCAGGAAATGCTCTTGGTCTCACTTCCACTTTGTCTGCTTTGCTCCATCTCCGTTGCTTCCACCCTCAGCCAGCCTCTGCCTTCTCCCTCTGAACTGCTCCAATGGCCTTCTCAGCTCTCCCTGCTCCTACGATAATTCGATAATTCATCTACAGTCCCCTCTTCACAGAGCAGCTGGCATGCCAATCAAAGTATCTCGCCCACAACCTTCCTTTTGCTCTTAGCATAAAATCCAAGCTCCTCTCTCTGCTCTCATCTTGGTCCACAATCCCCCTCCATGCTGCTCTCCTACGATGTGAGCATCTTTTCTTGTCTTGGAGCATTCCCAGCTCCGGGTCCTTTTCAGAGAGTTTCCAGGGTCTCGACTCTCCTTCCACAGCTCACCTCTGTGGCCAGCTCACTTTCAGTCTGCCAATCTGCCTTCAAAGCTTTCGCTGACCACACTACCTAAAGTAGCCTCTTCTGTATCAAAACACTGTCCATCATGTCATCCTATTCATTTCCTTCGCAGCTCTTTTTTTTGAGTTGGAGTCACACTCTGTCGCTCAGGCTGGAGTGCAGTGGCACGCTCATAGCCGCCGCAGCCTCAACCAACTGGGCCCAGGCGATCCTTCCACTTCATCCTTCCAAGTAGCTGGAACCATAGGCATGCGCCACCATGCCTGGTTGATTTTTTAAAAATTTATTGTAGAGATGAGGTCTCGCCAAGCTGCCTAGGCTGGTCTTGAACCCATGGACTCAGGCAATCCTCTCACCTCAGTCTCCTAAAGTGCTGGGATTATAGGCGAGTGTCACCGCACCTGGTTGGAAATTCTCTCAATTATGTATTTTTTTACTGTAGCTTTTTCCCCTTCCTTTCCTCTTCCCTCCCTTCTCTGGATTAGAATGGAAGCTCCATGAGAGGTTGGTCTTTTAATGCCTTGTTCACAACACCTAGAACAGTGCCTGACACTTAGTGGATGCTTGAAAAATATTTACCTAGTGAATGAAAGAAAAACTGTTGGGAGAGTCAATAACGTCTTCACAGAGAAGGTATAATTTGGGGCCAACGCATGTATTCATTATTATGAGCCAAAGTCTGCCAGGGTGACATTCACTTGACAGAATAACATGCATTCTAAGAATTGGGGTATATAGCGGACAGAAATGGGGAAGGGTGAGAGGGAGTTAATGTTAGAGAGCAAGTTGGATAGTAGGTTGGGAACAGAGGATATAATGTTAATACTGTACTATTTTCTCCTTGACTGACTGGAGCCATTGGTTAATTGTGAGCAGTGAAATCTTGTGTGTCTGTGTTCTATTGTTGCCATAACAAAATATCACAAGTTAAAACAACACCCAAAGCCTCGAAGTCTGGCATGGGTCTCAGTGGGCTAAAATAAAGGTGTCAGCAAGGGCTGTGTCCTCGCTGGAGGTCAGTGGAGAATTTGCTCCCAAGCTCGTTCAGGTTGTTGGCAGAATCCGGTTCCTTGCGGGTGTAGGACTGAGGTCTCCTTTCCTCGCTGGGTGATGCCCGCAACTCCTAGAGCCTCTCTCTGGTCCTTGCACTTCTGGTCGCTCCATCCTGGAGCCAGTAACAGATATTGAGTCTTTCTTCCACTTGGTATCTCCCTGACTTCCTCTTCTGCTGCATCTTGTCTTCCTCTTCATTGTTCTCTGAATCCAGCTTGGAAGAAAGATCTTTAAGAACTGTAGGACTCATGTTATTAAATCGGGTCCACTTGTGTACCCCAGGATAATCTCCCTATCTTAAAATCTAAAACCATCAGCCGGGCTCAGTGACTCAGCCTGTCATCCAGTGCTTTGGGAGGCTGAGGTGAGTGGATTTGCCTAAGCCCGCGGGTTCAAGACCACCTGGCCAACTTGGCGCGATCTCATCTCTACAAAAAAAAAACCAAAAAAAACCAAAAATTAGCCGGGCATGGTAGCACGCACCTGTAGTTCCAGCTACTCAGAAGACTGAGGCGGACGGATCGCTGGAGCCCAGCGGGTTGAGGCTGCGGTGGCGGGGAGCGGCCACTGCACTCCAGTCTGGGTGACAGAGTGAGACTCCAACTCAAAAAAAAAAATTCTTTCTTCTAGCTACTTATAAATTATACTATATAAATTTTTATTTTTATCCTCTATTGAAGATGACAAATAATTGCAATACTACAGAAATTATTGAAGGACACTCTGGACAATACAAGAAGAAAAGTCATTGTTGTTTGTGGTCTTGATCTCTGTCCTGGTCTTTGATGGACATGAGTCTGCAATACACAACAGTATTAATTAGTCCACACTTGCCATTGGTCACTGTTTCAATGAAAATGCAAGACAAATCCAAGAAAAGGTGTTCAATATGGAAGTCATGCTCTTTTAGAAAATTAGGACATGTAGGTTCTGGCACACGTTTGTTTGTATTATTGAGCATTTACTTTCTTCATTTTTTACGAGTTGGGATCTCACTTTGTCACCCAGGATGGAGTGCAGTGGCATGATCATGGCTCACTGTAACCTTGAATTTCTGGACTCAAGTGATCCTCTCGCTTTAGCCTCCCAGGCTAGGACTATAGGTGTGCACTGCCTTGCCAGGCTGAGCATTTACTTTTTTTTGTGAGTTGGAGTCTCACTCTGTCGCCCAGACTGGAGTGCAGTGACATGCTCCTGGCCACCGCAGCCTCGACCTGCTGGGCTCCGGCGATCCTTCCACCTCAGCCTTCCAAGTAGCTGGAACTACAGGCGTGCGCTACCATGCCCGGCTAATTTTTTTTTAATTTATTGTAGAGATGAGGTCTCGCCAAGTTACCCATGTGGGTCTTGAGCCCTCGGGTTCAGGCAATCCACTCATCTCAGCCTCCCAAAGCGCGGGATTACAGGCTGAGCCACTGAGCCCGGCCCTGAACATTTACTTTTAAACATCTAACTTTATCCTTAAAATAAACCAAAGAAGAGGGGATTTTTATTATTCTCATGTTCCAGAAAAGAAAACTAAGTCTAAGAGAGATTACGTAATTTGCCCTAAATCTTACAGCTACTAAGTAGTAGAAATAGAATTCAAACCCAGGACTGTGTGATTCCATACATAATGATCTTTACATGAGCCTCTAGGGCCTTATCTTGGAGACCAGTAGGGGACAGAGACCTTCCCAACTTCTACTTTTATGCCTTCACCGTGGGGACTCTTTATTGATTTCCTGGACTATATAATTTTCTTCCATCTCTGCATAGCTCCACACAGCTCCTTTTGGGGACTTACCCACAATTATAATTTATTTGTACAATTAGTGTCTGTCTCGCCCCACTAGACTATGAACATCATAGACTAGTTACTGCGTGGGTTTACCCTTGAATTCTCAGTTCTTAGCACAAGGCTTGGCATATAGTAGGTGCTCAAAATTATTTATTCAGTAAAAGTATGCATGAAAAAATGAATGAATGTCATTTAACTTCTCTCTGCCTCCAGTCTGTCACCTCTAGAATGAGCAAATCAATTTATCTATCCATTCAAAAACATTTGTATATGCCTACTAAGTGATCTGTATTTCTTCAGAGAGACAAAATATCATGAAAAATATATCTACTAGAAGTGTTGTATATGTTTATATCCATTTGTCTGTTTATAAGTATCTATCCATCTACTTTCGATCTATAAAATTTATTTTTCACCTGCAATTGTTAGTAACAATTGGGCTATTCACAAAGCTCTTTAATAGTTTAATGTTAAGTAAATTGGTAAATATATGGGAATATTGTAAATCTAACATGTTCTACTTTTGGTAACATTATCATAGTTGATGTTTTGAAATATATCTTCTTATATTTGAGGAAACATTGTAGATTTATAAGTGCAGTTGTGTGAGCTTTATATCTTCTTTTTTACTGCAAACTCATGTTTTTTTGGTAATTGAAGTTGATAACATGAAGTATTGAATATGAGATATAAAGTGTTTATATTTGTGTCTAATTTATTTCTTTCTTATTCGGCAGCTCTGTAATTGAAGCTACAGAGTGTTACATTTATTTTCTGCAGGCTACTGCTTGCTCTTTTTCTTTAGTTTACTCTATGTTAGTATAAATGTATTTCACTTTCTCAAATAGAAAATTAAAAAAAATTTTTTTCACTCCATGAAAGGTTTGCTGTAGCTACTTTATTTACTATAGCTACTTTAGACATCTAATTTTTTATTTTATTTTATTTTTATTATAAAGGTGTGGGGTACAATTCAGGGTTAGGCATACAAATGTTTATTATGCAGGTACCCTTGTTGATGAAGTGTGCCCCTCCCTCCCCTGGCAGTTTCCCTCAAATGCCAATCCCACCTCCCCCTCCCCCAGCAGTTTCCCACTACTGCCAATCTCTTTATTATAGTATTGTGATAATTTTTCAAGTAGACATCTAATATTTTAAAATACATGAACAAATCATAATGTTTAAAAAATCTTCCAGTCGGTTTCCTATAGTTATAATTTACTTATGTTGGTATTGGTATTTGAGTGACACTCTTTAATGCATATAAACTGTCTGGTTTAGGTAAGAATTTTCTTCTCAAGTTAATTTACTTTATCAACAAAATGTAGCATTCTTTTTTCTTTTCCCCCTGCGCCAGAGTCTTACTCTGTCATCCAGGGTGGAGTGCAGTGGCACTCTGACTGCCACCGGCGCCTCAAACTGCTGAGCTCAGGTGATCTTTTCACCTCTGCCATCCAAGTTGCTGGAATTACAGGCATGAACCATCACGCTCGGCTAATTTTTTGGTTTTTATTGTAAAGATGAGGTCTCACCAAGTTGCCCAGGCTGGTCTCGGACCCATGGGCTCAGGCAATCCTCTCACCTTGGCCTCCCAAAGTGCTGGGATTATAAGCATGAACCACCATGCCCAGCTAGCAATTCTTAAGATAAATAATACGTTTAAAAAAAAATGTTATCCTGTTATATTGAAAGTGCTGTCTTCCAGAATTTTCCAATGATCTCTCAATAACCGGAAACAAGTACTTGAATACTTATTTTCTGTAAGATTACATATTTTGATAGAGATGGACAAACTAAATGATCCTTTTTTTTTTTGAGTCAGTCTCACTCCCTCTCCCAGGCTGGAGTGCAGTGGCATGCTCACGGCCACCCCAGTGTCGACCTGCTAGGCTTTGGAGATTCTTCTGCCTCAGCCTCCCAAGTAGCTGGAACTACAGGTGTGCACTACCATGTCCTACTAATTTTTTATTCATTGTAGAGACAAGGTCTTACTAAATTGCCAGAGCTGGTCTCGAACCTGCAGGCTCAGGCAATCCACTCGCCTCGGCCTCCTAAAGAGCTGGGATTACAGGCTGACCCACCAAACCCGGCTAAATGATCCTTTTTTACAAGCATCTTAAACAAGTAGAAAAGAAATGTAGCGCTGGATGCAGTGGCTCAAGCCTATAATCCCAGCACTTTGGGAGGCTGAAGAGAGAGGATTGCCTGAGTCCAGGGGTTTGAGACCAGCCTGGGCAACTTGTTGAGACCTTCTCTCTACAATAAGTAAAAAAAAAAAAAAAAAAAAAAAAAAAAAAATGGGCATGGTGCCACACACCTGTGGAAGGTTGAGGCAGAAGGATCGCCTGAGCCCAGCAGGTTGAGGCTGTGGTGGCTGTGAGAGTGACACTGCACTCCAGCCTGTGTGACAGAGTGAGATTACAACTCAAAAAAAAAAAAAAAAAAAGGAAATTAACTTAGCACAGGATGATTTTGACACATTGTCTTCTGCAACTCACTGGCTATGCTCTCACACATCACTTAGTTTCTTCCAGAGTCAACTACCAGTGTCAGGAATGTTCTGAATAGTTCAGAGCAATTCCCTGAGACCCCGTTCTGGGATGCTGAAACTCAGCTATAACTAGTAACTACAGGAGAAATCCACTTTCATTTAAGGATATATGGTACTGACAAAAACACTATTGGAGGAAAGAGGGAGAAGTATTGTTGATTTTTTTATTCCTGTTAATAAAAACAATGCACATAAGACACCTAAATAAATGGAGAGCTATGTCATGCTGAAGAACTGGAAAAGTGGTCATTGTGAAGATGGCAATTTTCCCACATTGATCAATAGACTCAAGGCAATCCCTAATAAAATCTCAGTAGGCATTTTCTTTTTTTGGTAGAAATTGAAGCTGACCATAAAATTGATATGAAAATTTAAATTACCTAGAATAGCTAAAACCATTTTGATAAAGAATAAAAATGTTGGAGGACTTTTATACCTTATTTTAAAACATACCTAAAGATATAGTAAACAGAATAATATGTTTTTGGCATAAAGGTAGATCTACAGATCAATGAAACAGAATGGAGATACCAGAAATAAACACATGGTTACTTGATTTTTTTTTTTTTTTTTTTTTTGCGTTGGAGTCTCACGCTGTCGCCCAGACTGGAGTGCAGTGGCATGCTCCCGGTCACCGCAGCCTCAACTTGCTGGGCTCTGGCGGTCTTTCTGTCTCAGCCTTCCAAGTAGCCAGAACTACAGGCATGTGCTACCATGCCTGGCTAGTTTTTGACTTGTTGTAGAGATGAGGTCTCGCAAATTTGCCTGGGTGGGTCTTGAACCGGCGGACTCAGACAATCCACTCACCTCGGCCTCCCAAAGCGCTGGTATTACAGGCTGAGCTACTAAGCCCGGCCAGTAATTGACATTCTTATGCAAGCAAAGCAAAACAAGAAACTGGTTCTTATCCATACACAAAAATTAACTCAAAACATGTAACAGAACTAAAGGTAAGAATCTAAAATGGGCCGGGCTTGGTGGCTCAACCTGTAATCCCAGCACTTTGGGAGGCTGAGGTGAGTGAATTGCCTGAGTCCAGGGGTTCGATACCAGCCTGGGCAACTTGGCGAGACCTCGTCTCTACAGTAAATCAAAGAATTAGCCGGGTGTGGTGGTGCGTGCTTGTAGTTCGGGTTACTTGGAAGGCTGAGGTGGAAGGATCGCCAGAGTCCAGCAGGTTGTTGCTGGGATGGCCACGAGCATGACACTGCACACTGCACTCCAGCCGGGGCGATGGAGTGAGATTCTGACTTCAAAAAAAAAAAGAATCAGCCAGGCTTGGTGGCTCAGCCTGTAATCCCACGCCTTTGGGAGGCTGAGGTGAGTGGATTGCCTGAGCCCGCGGGTTCGAGACCCGCCTGGGCAGCAAGACCTCATCTCTACAATAAATCAAAAAATCAGCCGGGCGTGGTAGCGCATGCCTGTAATTCCGGCTACTTGGAAGGCTGAGGCGGAAGGATCGCCGGAGCCCAGCAGGTTGAGGCTGCGGTGGCCGGAAGCGGCCACTGCACTCCAGTCTGGGCGACAGAGTGAGACTCCAACTCAAAAAAAAAAAAAAAAAAAAAAAAAAAAAAAGAATCTAAAATGAAACTTTCTGAACAAAATGAGAAAAATCTTTGCAATCTTGGGTTAGGCAAAGACTTTGTAAATATGATACAAAAAGCACAATCTTTAAAAATTGATGAGTTTAACCTCATAAAAATTAAAAATTTTCTTCTTTTTTTTTTTTTTTTTTTTGAGTTGGAGTCCCACTTTGTTGCCCAGGCTGGAGTACAACGACACGCTCCCGGCTACTGCAGCCTCGACCCGCTGAACTCCGGCGATCCTTCCACCTCAGTCTTCCAAGTAGCTGGAACTATGGGCGTGCACTACCACGCTCGGCTAATCTTTTGATTTATTGTAGAGATGTCTCGCCAAGTTGCCCAGGCGGGTCTCGAACCCGCGGGCTCAGGCAATCCATGAGCCCAGTTTTCATTAGTCAACATCCAAAAGTAAGCTTACCTTTGGCATTGTATCTTCTATAGCTTACCAATCTTCTATGTCTTATTATATTTTCTATGCCCCATTGCCCCTACAACGCTCTGCATTGTTTTCCCCTAGTTCAGCCCTTCGTTTGTCACCCATCTTCTAAATCTTTCTTCTCTGACCTCCGGAGCAACTCCAATATCAGCAAATTGACCTACATTCTCAGCCTCATCCTCTTCAAACTAGTTATTTAGTATTGTAGTTCATCAAAGCTTTCAGGTCAAGCCCCTTCCCTTCTCTGTAACCTGTCCCCGAGTGAACTCATCCTTGTCCATGATTGTGAACTATATCCTGACAGCTTCCAAATTTCTTTCTTTCTTTTTTCTTTTTTGAGTTGGAGTCTCACTCTCTCACCCAGACTGGAGTGCAGTGACACACTCCTGGTCACCGCAGTCTCAACCTGCTGGTCTCCAGAGATCCTTCTGCCTCAGCCTTCCAAGTACCTGGAACTACAGGCGTGTGCTACCACACCCGGCTAATTTTTTAAAAATTTTATTGTAGCCGGGCTCGGTGGCTCAGCCTGTAATCCTGCGCCTTTGGGAGGCTGAGGTGAGTGGATTGCCTGATCTCGCGGGTTCGAGACCCGCCTGGGCAGCGAGACCTCATCTCTATAATAAATCAGAAAATCAGCTGGGCATGGTAGCGCATGCCTGTAATTCCGGCTACTTGGAAGGCTGAGGCGGAAGGATCGCCGGAGCCCAGCAGGTCGAGGCTGCGGTGGCCGGGAGCGGCCACTGCATTCCAGTCTGGGAGACACAGTGAGACTCCAACTCAAAAAAAAAATTTTATTGTAGATCCGAGGTCTCACCAAGTTGCCTGGGTGGGTCTTGAACCCACAGGCTCAGGCAATCCACTCGCCTCAGCCTCTCAAAGTTCTGGAATTACAGGCCGAGCCACTGAGCTCGGCCTAATTTTTTGATTTATTGTACAGATGAGGTCTCCCCAAGTTGCCCAGGCTGGTCTTGAACCTGTGGGCTCAGGCATTCCTCATATCTCAGCCTCCTAAAGTGCTGGGATTATAGGCATGAGCCACTGTGCCCGGCCAGCTTCCAAATTTCTATCTCCAACTCTTGAGCCCCAGATCTGTATATAAAATTGCCTACGTGACATTTCCACATCACGTCTGAAAGTCATTTCAAATTCAGCATTTCCCACATTGAATTTGTAAGTCCTAGCTACCCCATTTGGAAAAAAGAAAAGAAAGAAGGAAGGAAGGAAGTAAAGAGGAAGGAGGGAGAAGAGAGGTAGCACCAAGTCAAATAAATTAGAGTAGGAAGAAGCCGGGCTCGGCGGCTCAGCCTGTAATCCCGCGCTTTGGGAGGCTGAGGTGAGTGGATTACCTGAGCCCGCGGGTTCGAGACCCTCCCGGGAAACTTGGCGAGACCTCTACAATAAATCAAAAATTAGCTGGGCGTGGTAGTGTCCGCCTGTAATTCCAGCTACTAGGAAGGCTGAGGCGGAAGGATCACCAGAGCCCAGCAGGTCGAGGCTGTGGTGGCCGGGAGCGGCCGCTGCACTGCAGTCTGGGCGACAGAGTGAGACTCCAACTCAAAAAAAAAAAAAAAAAAAAAAGAGTCAGGAAGATAGGGATCGATATGTCAACTTTACTGCTGATGAAGTCACGGTTGAAGAATATGACTTAGTGAATTATCACAGAAATAAGAAACCGAATACCGCATGGTCTCACTCATAAGCAGGACTTAAACATTGGGTACACAAGCACAAAGGCAGGAACACTGTGCTGGGTACTCCTAGCACTGGAAGGGAGAAATGAGGAATGAGGGACCCACAATCACCCATCGGGTACCATATCTACTACCAGGGGAAGAGAGGGCTCACTAGAGCCCAAGGTCGCCTGCCACAATTTACTTAGGTAGCAAATCACCTGTACCCACAACTCTAAAATTAAAATAAAATAAAGAAAAAAGAACATGACTTAGATGTGTGGTGAAAATCTGTTTTCTAACTCTGCACCCCAGCTTTAGGAAGATTTACCTACCCAGTCAGTCCCTGACATCACTAGAATACTACAGCCCTCTCCTCATAAAAGCAGGCTCTTCATTAAAAATCAAGACCCGCCTGGGCAGCGAGACCTCATCTCTACAATAAACCAAAAAATCAGCCGGGCATGGTAGCCCATGCCTGTAATTCCGGCTACTCGGAAGGCTGAGGCGGAAGGATCGCTGGAGCCCAGCAGGTCGAGGCTGCGGTGGCCGGGAGCGGCCGCTGCACTCCAGTCTGGGCGACAGAGTGAGACTCCAACTCAAAAAAAAAAAAAAAACCTGCCCCTGCTCAGCCTGTAATCCCAGCACTTTGGGAGGCCGAGGCGAGTGGATTGCCTGAGCCCACGAGTTTGAGACCAGCCCAGGCAACTGGACGAGACCGCGTCTCTACAATAAATTAAAAATTAGCCGGGGGTGGTAGTGTGCGCCTGTAGTTCTGGCTACTTGGAAGGCTGAGGTGGAAAGCATTGCTGGATCCCAGCAGGTCGAGACTGTGGTGACCGGAACATGCCACCAGCCTGGGCGACAGAGTGAGACTCCAACTCAAAAAAAAAAAAAAAAAAAGCCTGCCCCTATGCAGACTAAGAGAACATGCTCCCTGCAGGCAGGCCAGTCCTAAAGAGAAGGTGGGAGGGACTAAGCCTCTCAAACCCACTCACTCTCCCAAACTCATCAATTACACGGAAGAAAGTAAGGGATGGGACAAGATGCAGGAAAATATAAAGAAAATTCCTCTTTGTGGGGACCAGAGGAGTAGGGAAGCCTTCCCCTCTTAATACAATGCAATACCAAAGCCTATTGATTTTATGTCCAAAATATCTTGGACAACATTACCTTCTTTCCTTTTCTATTACCACCTCCCTGATCCAAGCTAACATCATCTCTCACCTAGCCCTCCGCAATAGACTTCTCACCATTTTAACTACGAAAACATCCATTTTCACCTCCTCCCAATCTCTTCTCCACACATCATCCACAGTGATATTTTCACAATGCAAATCTGATCATTTTTTTTCTTCCCACCCCTTCTACCTCCTCCCTTAAGCTTGACTCTTAGCATAAAGACCCAGACCCTTGGCAGAGCCCTCAAGGACTTGCGAAGTCTGCCCCATAAACTGCTCCAGCCTCATTTTATAGGTGTCCCCTTGCTCTTTGATCGCCAGTTACACTGGCCTTCTTTCAGTTCTGGATGCATCTAAAGCTCTCCTGCCACAGGGCTATGATGTGCTGTCCCTCTGACAGAAACTCATTTCCTCCTTCAAATTCATTGTCAACTCCTACTTAACCTTCAGGTCTAGGTCAATCATCATTTCCTTGAGGATGGCTTTCTTGTGCCACCAAGTCCTTCCAAAGCATCATGTGTTTCTCTTTCACAGTGCTTTCCATAGTTATAATTTACATTTACGTGCTTGATTATTAGATAATTTCTGTCTCTCCCATTAGGCTTTGATCCATGTGAGAGAAGGCATTTTGTCTCTTTTTTCCTCACTGACATAGGTCCCTGCTTCCAGACACTGTACCTGGCCCATAGTAGGTTCTTGATAAATGTTTGTAATATTAAAACACCAGGACTAGTTGGGGGTTAGACTAGAGGGAGGGGTTGTGAAGGTTTCACTGAGGAAGTGACTTTAAGTGACACCTGAAAGATGACTAGAAATCGTTCGGTGAGGAGAAGGAGAGCAAAGCATTTGAGGCAGAGAGAACAAGTGAAAGAAAACTTGTGAGGAATGTGATAGCCTGTACAGTGGTTTCAGAAATAACTAGAGCTGGAGGAGACAGTCATCTGAGTAAAGAGTTTGGATTTTTAAATTTAATTTAACTTAGGCTGGGGCCAGTGGCTCAGCCTGTAATCCCAGCACTTTGGGAGGCCTACGTGAGAGGAATGCCTGAACCCACAGGTTCGAGACCAGCCTGGGCAACTTGGTGAGACCTTGTCTCTACAATAAATCATAAAAACTAGCCAGACGTGGTGGCGTGCATTTGCTGTTCCAGCTACTTGGAAGGCTGAGGCAGAAGGATTGCCTAAGTCCAGCAGGTGAAGGCTGTGGTGGCCATGAGTGTGATGCTGCACTCCAGCCTGGGCGACAAGAGTGAGACACCAACTAAAAAAAAAAATTAATCTTTTGAGTTGGAGTCTCACTCTGTTACCCAGGCTGGAGTGCAGTGGCACACTCTTGGCCACCGCAACCTCAGCCTGCTGGGCTCAGGCAACCCTTCCGCCTCAGTCTTCCAAGAGCTGGAACTACAGGCAAGCATCACCACCCTGGGCTAATGTTTTGGTTTATTGTAGAGACAAGGTCTTGCTGAGTTGCCCAGGCTAGTCTTGAACTCATGGGCTCAGGCAATTCTCTTGCCTCCACCTCCCAAAGTGCTGGGATTATAGGAGTAAGCCACCAAGTCTGGCTATTTTTTTTTTTTTTTGGTTGGTGTCTTACTCTGTCACCCAGGCTGGAGTGCAATGGCACCATCATAGCTCCCTGCAGCCTAGAACTTCCGGGCACAGGTAATCCTTCCATCTCAGCCTCCCAAGTAGCTGGGACTACAGGCACACACCATCATGCCTGGCTAATTTTTTTTTTATTTTTGCAGAGATGAGGTTTCTCTATGTTGTGTAGGCTGGTCTCAAACTCTTGGGCTTAAGCAATCCCTCCTGTCTCCGCCTCTCAAAGTGTTGGAATTACAGGCATTGAGCCACTGCACCTAGTCTACGAGTCTGGAATTTATCCTAAGGATGATGGGAGGACTTTGGAGGGTTTTAAACAAAGCACAGCATGGACAAATTTACATGTTCTGGTTGCTGTGTAAAGACTGATTTGGGTGGGAGAGAAGGGGCCTAAATATGGGGAGACATTATTATAGCCTAGTCTATCATGGTGGCAATGGGGACAGGGAAATGGACTGACTTGAGTCGTCCATATCTGAGAGGCAGGAGGAATAGACGCGAGGACTGATGAAATGTGATGATTAAGGGAAAGGGTGGAGTCAGGAATGACTGCCAGGTTTTCAACTTGGGTAGCACTAGAATGCATGGTGCACCTTCTGCGATCAGGAGCACTGAAAGGGGCTTGAAAAGGAGACAGGTTAGCTTTGGACAACCAAATGACTTTGACAACCAAATGAAAATATTCACACAATAATTAGAAATATGAGTTCAAATGAAAATATTCACATAATAATTAGAAATAGTAATAAGAGAGATCTGACATGGAGAGGAAAATTGGGGATTTATCATTGAAGTGGTTATTGAAACCTCTAGAAGTCTATTGGTAACAGATGAGATGCTTAAGGAGAGAATATGGAACTACAGGCACGCACTATCACGCCCGGCTATTTTTTTCATAAGTAAAAAATAGTAAGGAAACACCTTGGCTGGGCTCGGTGGCTCATACCTATCAGTCCAGCACTTTGGGAGCCCGAGATGAGAGGATTGCCTGCGCCTGGGGGTTCAAGATCAGCCTGAGCAACTTGGCAAAACCTCATCTCTACAATAAATAAAAACTAGCCAGGCCATGGTGGTGTGCACCTGTAGTTCCAGCTACTTAGAAGGCAGAGAGACAAGGATCACCTGAGCCCAGCAGGTCAAGGCTGTGGTGGCTGTGAGTGTGCCACTCCACTGCAGCCTGGGCAATGGAGTGAGACTCCAAATCAAAGAAAAGAAAGAAAGAAGCCGGGCTCGGGGGCTCAGCCTGTAATCCCAGCACTTTGGGAGGTCGAGGCGAGAGGATTGCCTGAACTCGCGGGTTGGAGACTCGCCCGGGGAACTTGGCGAGACCTCGTCTCTACAATAAATCAAAAATAGCCGGGCGTGATAGTGCGTGCCTGTAGTTCCAGCTACTTGGAAGGCCGAGGAGGAAGGCTCGCCGGAGCCCGGCAGGTCGAGGCTGAGGTAGCCGGGAGTGTGCCACTGCCCTCCAGCCTGGGTGACAGAGTGAGACTCCAACTCAAAAAAAAAAAAAAAAAAAAGAAAGAAAGAAAGAAAACACTTCAGGCAGTATTGAGACATCCCAACATGTAACAGAAGAAGTGAAAGACACCAAAAAGGAGACTAAGAAGGACTTATTGGAGGGATTGTAGGAAAACCAACAGTGTGGTGGCACAGAAATAGTGTTTGTAGGAGGAAGTATCCTCTGATATTGACAGTTCAAATTCTAGCATCTACAGTTTCTAGGGAGAAACTAACATAAGTCATTTTTCATTTACTGAGCCTTCTAAATTTCATCTTTCTGAAGTGTTCTTCCTCCTTCCTCTGCTTTGAGAAGAAGAAAAAAATAAGTTTCAGACTATAACTATCTCTTAGATCACCTTTCACATTTTACTATCGTCAGTTCATCCATGATTGTCTTCCCTGTTACATAATGACCAGCATAGTATCTGGCACATGGTGGGAATTCAATGAATATGGGTTGAAACATTCATTATAAATGATATTAAAGGGTCGGATGTGATAACTCATGTCTGTAATCCCAGCGCTTTGGGAGGCCAATGTGAAAGTATCGTTTGAGCTCAGGAGTTTAAGACCAGCCTGGGCAGCATAGTGAGATCTCGTCTCTCAAAAAAAAAAAAAAAACATTAAAAACACCTATTACTTTTTAAATATTTACTGTCTCTGGGTGCTTGTGCTAATGCTTGATTTATAATAACTTTTTAAAAACCCTTGAAGGAGCATGATTATTCTTATACAAACCCTGAAGGGGCATGATTATTCTCATTTTATGGATAAGGACACTGAGGTTAAGACAAAGGAACTTCCCCAAAGTCAGTTGGTGGCCGAGCTGCAATTCACAAACAAGACCGCCTGATTCCAAAGTCCATGCTTTTAACCACCACCTCTCCCAAGAGAAGTAAACATTCACATTTTCCAGACATCTGTGGAAGAGACATTTTTGAACTGGCAGCTTTCCCAATTCATCTCAAATCATAGCACATAAGCAAGAGCCTGCTCTCATTCCAAGAATGCTTTATTCTGAGCCCCTACTGAGCTGCCTGCCCTACCTACAAAACAATGGATTGTTTCCCTTCATCCCTTCACCTAAGCCTTCCTGCCTGCCTGAGCACATTCTGGCTTCCTAACCAGGAGCTCTCTCTTGGGATCAATACTCTTAATTCCATTTTTCACTTCCTAACAGTTCTTTGCCCCCACTTGATTCATAGGATTACTTAAGACTCCTTTGCTTGAAGTGCCCTCAGTGGTTTCTTGTCAACTCTTAGTGCTGAGCCACAGTCAACATACTAGAATATAAGCTTCAACTTCGTTGATCTTTTATAGAGCGTTATGCCCAGGACACTGAACAATGTGATTCCCAGGGCCCAGCAGGCATACAATAGATAATGGCTGACTGAATTAGTCGGACAGTAATGCAGTCCCAAACTTGGCTGACTATTACAATGTAGCCATGTTGTACTCCAGCACTTTGCAGAGAGGAAAACTATAAACTTGTGGCTGCCAGGAGAAAAACAGTTTTCAAATTTTTTTTCAATTTTTAAAAAATTTTGAGTTGCAGTCTTGCTCTGTTTGTTGCCCAGGCGGGAGTTCAGTGGCATGCTCTTGACAACCGCAGCCTCGACCTGCTGGGCTCAGGCGATCCTTCCACCTCAGCCTTCCAAGAAGTCGGAACTACAGGTGTGAGTCACCAAGTCCGACTATTTTTTTTTTTATTTATTTATTGTAGAGATGAGGTCTCGCCAAGTTGCCCAGGCGGGTCTCGAACCCACGGGTTCCGGCAATTCACTCACTTCCGCCTCCCAAAGCGCGAGATTACAGGCTGAGCAGAGAGCACACTCATAATAAGAAGCCTACGGATTCTCTTCCTTAACAGTTAAGGTTCCAAAACGCTGGAGGAAATTACAAATTCCAGTATCAATCTTCTTCATTTTTTTTTTGCGTTGGAGTCTCCCTCTGTCGCCCAGACTGGAGTGCAGTGGCTGCTCCCGGCCACCGCAACCTCGACCTGCTGGGCTCCGGTGATCCTTCCGCCTCAGCCTTCCAAGTAGCTGGAACTATAGGCACGCGCTACCACGCCTGGCTAATTTTTTGATTTATTGTAGAGATAAGGTCTCGCCAAGTTGCCCAGGCGGGTCTCGAGCCCGCAGGCTCAGGCAATCCACTCACCTCAGCCTCCCAAGGCATGGGATTACAGGCTGAGCCACTCAGCCCAGCCGTGTCTTCTTCATTTTTATGGAGACAATTCATGGATTCTCTGGTTTTTTCGGTTAGTATTTCAGCTATTCGTCCTGGCAACTACACTTGCAGGCAGAAATACTGATATTTGGGCCTGTCGCGGTGGCTCAAGCCTATAATCCCAGTATTTTGGGAGGCTGAGGAGAGAACATTGCCTGAGCTCAGGGGTTCGAGACCCGTTTGGGCAACATGGAGAGACCTCGTCTCTACAATAAATAAAAAAATTAGCCGGGTGTGGTGGTGCATACCTGTAGTTCCAGCTACTTGGAAAGCTGGGTGGAAGGATTGCTTCATCCCAGCAGGTCAAGGCTGTGGTGGCCGTGAGCATGCCACTGCCCTCCAGTCTGGGCGACAGAGTGAGACTCCAACACAGGAAAAAAAAAAAAGAAATATTGCTATTTGGCTACATGTATGCTTCACACTTGATTATGGGTGGTGAATATCCTGGAATTCCTGGCCAGATGTCTTATCATAGTGATGGGGGAAATCGGTGTATTGACCTGCTTTACACAAGTAACTGGCACATGACTACTTTTCCTATTTAAAATTTCTCTATTTTTGTAGGGATAGAGAGATTAATACTTTATCTCATTAGGGATATTGCAGGCAGAGTCTCCTTATTCCATTTTGTTCCTTTTAAGGAAAATCTCATTGCCACAAGAAAAAACTCCTGCCAGGGGTTATTACAAGACCACTTTGTTTTTATGTGAAATGTAAAAAAATTGTGGCTTTGTTTCTAGTGCTTCTTTGCAACATTTTTCTTTCATGCCAGTCAGATCAGCTACCACTGCTGAGCCTACTGCTAAGCTCATCAATTTCTGTCTCCAACCTTTAGGAATTTGTTTTTTTCCTTTTTCACTAAAAGAAACATCCCTTATGCACTTATTTAAAATTTGTAGGATAAGGCGGGCTCGGTGGCTCAGCCTGTAATCCTGTGCCTTTGGGAGGCTGAGGTGAGTGGATTGCCTGAGCCCATGGGTTCGAGACCTGCCTGGGCAACTTGGAGAGCCCTCATCTCTACAATAAATCAAAATGAGCCGGGCGTGGTAGTGCGTGCCTGTAGTTCCAGCTACTTGGAAGACTGCGGCGGAAGGATCGCTGGAGCCCAGCAGGTCAAGGCTGCGGTGGCCGGGAGTGGCCACAGCACTCGAGTCTGGGTGACAGAGTGAGACTCCAACTAAAAAAAAAAATAAATAAATAAAATTTGTAGGATAACAACAACAGAAGAGGAAAGAACAAGAATATGTCTGTCTTTTTCTCTGTTTACTTTTGTTTTTTGTGTTTTTTTTTTAGTTGGAGTCTCACTCTGTCGCCCAGACTGGAGAGCAGTGGCCGCTCCCGGCCACCGCAGCCTCGACCTGCTGGGCTCCGGCGATCCTTCCGCCTCAGCCTTCCAAGTAGCTGGAATTACAGGCGTGCGCTACTGCGCCCGGCTGATTTTTTTATTTATTGTAGAGATGAGGTCTCGCTGCCCAGGCGGGTCTCGAACCCACGGGCGCAGGCAATCCACTCGCCTCAGCCTCCCAAAGGCGCGGGATTACAGGCTGAGCCACCGAGCCCAGCTTGTGTTACTTTTTAGTGTTCTCTTCTGGTGGTGCCCTTGAAGACCGAATATTGACGGTCAACTAGATGACCACTGTACACTAGATTCTATCCCAGAATCATAACTTCAGGTAAGATTTTCTACCAGGCTTAGAACAGACTTACAAAGGTAGAAACTTTTACTTTTACTTTTTTTTTTTTTTTTGAGTTGGAGTCTCACTCTGTCGTCCAGACTGGAGTGCAGTGACCGCTCCCGGCCACCGCAGCCTCACCTGCTGGGCTCCGGTGATCCTTCCACCTCAGCCTTCCAAGTAGCTGGAACTACAGGCATGCGCTACCGCGCCCGGCTGATTTTTTGATTTATTGTAGAGATGAGGTCTCACTGCCCAGGCGGGTCTTGAACCCGTGGGCTCAGGCAATCCACTCACCTCAGCCTCCCAAAGGCGCGGGATTATAGGCTGAGCCACCGAGCCCGGCTGAAACTTTTACTTTTTTATTTCCTTCCAAAGCAAAGGTAATGTGATTTCCTAACTCAACATTCCATCATATATAAATATACACTCTGCTGGGTGTGGTGGCTCACACCTATAATCCCAGCACTTTGGGAGGCTGAGGTAAGAGGATTGCCTGAACCCACAGGTTTGAGACCAGCCTGGGCAAGTTGGATCTAAAAAATTAGCTGGACGTGGTGGGATGCGCCTGTAGTTCCAGGTACTTAGACGGCTGAGGCAGAAGGATTGTCTGAGCCCAGCAGGTTGAGGCTGCGGTGGTCAGGAGCGTGCCACTGCACTCCAGCCTGGGCGACAGAGTGAGACTCCAACTCAAAAAAAAAAACAACAAAAAAACACACAACCACAGATATTTAACTGTTATGTATCCAATGCCTTTCCTTTACGATAATAAAGAGATAATTTAGCATGTCCCTTTTATTTGCTGCTATAGTGATGCATTATTTAATACATAAATATTTCCTAATAATCTGTTATTCAAATTGTGGGTAAGATAGCAATCTAGCCGGGTTCGGTGGCTCAGCCTGTAATCCTGCGCCTTTAGGAGGCTGAGGTGAGTGGATTGCCTGAGCCCGCAGATTAGAGACCCGCCTGGGCAGCAAGACCTCATCTCTACAACAAATCAACAATTAGCCGCGCGTGGTAGTGCGCGCCTGTCGTTCCAGCTACTTGGAAGGCTGAGGCGGATCGCCGGAACCCAGCAGGTCGAGGCTGCGGTGGCCGGGAGCGGCCACTGCACTCCAGTCTGGGCGACAGAGTGAGACTTCAACTCAAAAAAAAAAAGATAGCAATCTAGCCTTTATCATTTTTTTTGACTTTCTACAAACAGTGCAGAGTTTTATTGTATGTAGAACATTAACTTATTTTGAATAAAGAATTTTAAGCCAGGCTCGGTGGCTCAGCCTGCAATCCCGCGCCTTTGGGAGGCTGAGGTGAGTGGATTGCCTGAGCCCGCGGGTTCGAGACCCACCTGGGCAACTTGGTGAGACCTCATTTCTACAATAAATCAAAAAATCAGTCAGGCGTGATAGCACATGCCTGTAATTCCGGCTACTCGGAAGGCTGAGGCGGAAGGATCACCGGAGCCCAGCGGGTCGAGGCTGCGGTGGCCGGGAGCAGCCATTGCACTCCAGTCTGGGTGACTGAGTGAGACTCCAACTCAAAAAAAAAAGAATTTTAAAATAAAGATTTCACATGTCATTTCTTTCATTGTTCATCAAAGTCAGATTCCTCTAAAGCTGGAGTCAAAATTTATCTTCAGAAGATATCTTATCTTCAAGATAGCCCTTTTAAAGTAGGATTGATGCTTATTCCACGATTGTCCGATTGTCCGGTAAGCCCACAATTGTCTTATTTTGGCTTCTTTTATCTCCGCTTGAATATGGGTATACTGATGAAAACTTCAAAATGCTACCACCACAGTTCATGAAAACTCCGTGCGTATTATTAGCTTTGAAGACCTTCCAGTGTGATGAGATGTCGACGTGGTCAGTGATGATGATCCTGTCCTTGTGGAAGCATAGGTAACTGTTTTTGTCTGTCTTCGTTTTTAGCTGCTTCCCCCACTTTTTTTTTTTTTGCGTTGGAGTCTCACTCAGTCGCCCAGGCTGGAGTGCAGTGGCCGCTCCCGACCACCGCAACCTCAACCTGCTGGGCTCCGGCGATCCTTCCGCCTCAGCCTTCCAAGTAGCTGGAACTACGGGTGCGCGCTACCACACCCGGCTAATTTTTGATTTATTGTAGAGATGAGGTCCTGCCTGTCCAGGCGGGTCTCGAACCCGCAGGCTCAGGCAATCCACTCACCTCGGCCTCCCAAAGTGCTGGGATTACAGGCTGAGCCACGGAGCCTGGCTTTTAGCTGCTTCTCAATTAGACATCCTCTAAACATGAGTGAGTTCAAGTCATAGTCATTCCTAAGCTATCAGTCAATAGCACCACCAGTGGAATATGCCAATACCTTCAACCTCAGACATGTTCGCAAAAAAGCCTTAAAAAAAAGTCATCTTGATCTATCATGAAATTGGAATACTAAATGTAACTGCTACCACTCTCATGTCCTCTGCTTTGTAATGATCAATTCTGCAGTCCTGAAACCAACCCTCATGGTTATCAATACATCTATCACATTAAAATGTCTCCGGTATCATGTATGGTGATATTCCTTCTTATATGTATCAAAACTCATACTGAAACAATGAATTCTGAGTTGCAAAAGAGAATTTATTTTTTGCACCTGTCAGTCTTGGTCCACAAGTAAAACAAAAACATAAACAGGGGCCAGACTTTATCTTTAATAGAAAGTCATTGTGAAGGTTTATTGAATCTCAAAGAAAGAAATACCTAAACCTCTTCTCTGTGTACTAATTGTTATGCACATTCGCCTTTGACTTCGTGTCTCTGTTATAGATCTTAGGAATTCAGTGTTGGCCACATACCTCTCCCAAGTCATAATATCCACAGTGGAGAGGAGGGACATGACATAGGTCAAGTTTGGAAATGTGAACCTTCAATGGGACCACCTTGATAATGAGTGGTCAAGTGACCTGTGGATAGTATGAGTTCTAGGGTAATCTACGCTTGGTAAGTACATGGTCCCCAAGGTCTGCAAGGGATCATTGTAGAACCTGTGGAAATAGGTTGCCTCTTCAGACATGGAAGCCTGAAAGCATGAATTGTGCATATTTATACAACTGTATTCAGTACTACTAGACACCTCATGCCTGAGTCGAAAGCACTCAATAGATAGCTGTTGAATGGATGAAAAATGTCTTGGCGTGTCTGACAAAATGGTGGAGTAGATGCCATAATACTCAAGAGGTAAAAGAAGCTTCTGGTAGATAAGATGTGTTCAGAGAACAGAGAGGACTGTTCCTCTACCAGTACTATTGACACGTGCTAGAGAAAATTGCATAATAGAGTTGGGTGTGGTGGCTCATGCCTGTAATGCCAGCACTTTGGGAGGTGGAGGTGAGAGGATTGCCTGAGTCCAGGAGTTCCAGAACAGCCTGGGTAACTTGGCGAGACCTTGTCTCTACAATCAATTTTTAAAAAAATTAGCCGGGCATGGTGGCACGTGCCTGTAGTTCCAGCTACTTGGAAGGCTGAAGTGGAAGGATCACCTGAGCCCAGCAGGTCAAGGCTGTGGTGACTGTGAGCGTGCCACTGCACACCAGCCTGGGCAACAGAGTGAGTCTCTGACTTAAAAAAAGAAAAAAAGAAAATTACATAATGATGTGGCAGTAGTGTTACTGCAGAGTCTCTGTCTCCAATAGCAACAGAAACCCCAGTTTCACCCAAATGCTAAGGGCTCTGTGTCCAGGTTCACATGCTCTCCAGCAGCTGTTTCAAACCTGCTTCACCTTCCTCAAGACTCCTGCCTGCATCTTTCAGGTCACTTTGTGTGCTGAAAACTTTGCTGCCAACTTTACTGACAAAATAGATAGCATCTGAGCAAAAATAAATACTCTCATCTGCTTGATAGTAATGGAGAAAAGTGTCAAATGGGAGTGTTATCTTTCCCTGTCTAAGTCTAATCATAATCATAATAGTCTTCTTATTCCATCACTTCCAGGAACTTACTCTTTTTTTTTGAACTGGAGTCTCACTCTGTCGCCCAGACTGGAGTGCAGTGGCTGCTCCCGGCCACCGCAGCCTCGACCTGCTGGGCTCCGGTGATCCTTCCGCCTCAGCCTTCTAAGTAGCTGGAACTACAGGCGCACGCTACCATGCCTGGCTAATTTTTTGAATTTTTTGAATTATTGTAGAGATGAGGTCTTGCCAAGTTGCCCAGGGGCAAGAACCCACAGGTTCAGGCAATCCACTCACCTCAGCCTCCCAAAGCGTGGGATTACAGGCTGAGCCACCAAACTTGGCTCTTTTTTTTTTTAATTGTAAAGATGTGAGGTACAAGTGAAGATTAGGTACATAAGTAGCTTATGTGCAGGTGAAGTTTGGGCCTCCAACTGGGCCTCACTTTCTCTGGTTTAGGGTCTAGGACCCTTAGTGATGTTATGTGCTCTCCCCCCAACCACTGCAGTATCCTATTACTGCTGATTTCTCTCTTGTGGTATTGTGATAAATGTTCAGGACCCACTTATAAGTGAGAACACGCAGTATTCAGTTCTTTGTTTCTGCAGTAGATCACTGATTATGATGGAATCTAAATCTCTCCAAGTTGCTGTGAAGTCCATAATTTTGTCCTTTATGGCAGTGTAGTGCTCCATCATGTATACGTACCACATTTTAAAAATCCAGTCCATTTTTGATGGGCAGCAGGATTTGTTCCATGTGCTATTTGAAACAGTGCTGCAATAAACACGTGTGCAATGCCGGGCGTGGTGGCTCATGCCTATAATACCAGCACTTTGGTAGACCGAGGTGAGAAGATTGCCTGAGCCCACAAGTTCAAGACTAACTCGGGCAACTTAGCGAGATCTCATCTCTACAATAAATCAAGAAAAATTAGCCGGTCATGGTGGCACATGCCTGTAGTTCCAGCTACTTGGAAGGCTGAGGCAGAAGGATCACCAGAACCCAGCAGGTCGAGGCTGCGGTAGTCGTGAGCATGTCACGGCACTCCAGCCTGGGCAACAGAGTGAGACTTTGACACACACAAAAAACAAAAACAAACAAACAAAAACATGCATACACAGGTATCTTTTTTGTAGAATGATTGGAGTTCCTCCAGTTATATTCCCAGAAGAGGGATTGCTGAATCATATGGAAGGTCAGTTTCTAGTTCTTTTAAGAATTGCCACAATGTTTTCCATAGAGGTTGAACTAGTTTGCACTCTCACCAACAGTAAAAACGTTCCCTTTTCTCCGCATCCTCAGCAGTATCTGTTTTTGTTTTACTAATAATGGCCACTTTTACTGGAGTTAGGTGGTATCTCAATATGATTTTGATTTGCATTTCTCTGATTATTAATGAGGCTGAACAGTTTTTCATGTGTCTGTTGGCTGTTTGTATGTGTTCTTTTGAGAAATGTCTATTTACGTCTTTTGCCCATTTTTAAATTGGGTTGTTTTTTTCCTTTCAGCTCATTTGAGGAACTTACTCCATCATCTCTCTCTTTAAAAAAATTTGAGTTTTGGCCAGGTGCAGTGGCTCACACCTATAATCCTAGTACTTTGGGAGGCCGAGGCAAGAGGATTGCCTGAACCCACAGGTTCGAGACCAGCCTGGGCAACTTGGTGAGACCTCATCTCTACAACAAAACAAAAAATTAAACAGGCATGGTGGCGCATGCCGCAGTTCCAGCTACTTGGAAGGCTGAGGTGGAAGGATCACCTGAGCCCAGCAGGTCGAGTCAGTGGTGGCCAGGAGTGTGCCACTGCATTCCAGCCTGGGCAACAGAGTGAGACTCCAACTCAAAAAAAAAAAAAAAAAAAGGAAAAGAAAATGAATATATTTATCCCCCCCCAAATATTTCCTTGTTTCTTACTATAAACCCTCACCCCCACATCTGTCTCTTCTTCCTCCAAAATAGACAACCACAGATCTGCTTTCCGTCACTGTAGATTAGTTTGCATTTTCTAGGGTCTTACGTGAAAACAATCATACAAGTATTATTTTTGGGGGTGGCTGAATTCATACATTCATCTATTAATGGAAATAATAGTTTCCAATTTGGGGCTATTGCCTATAAAGCTGCAATAAAAATTCTTGTACGAGTCTTTGTGAGAGTATATATTTCTTTTATCTTGAGTAAATACCTAAGTGTAAAAGGGATGAATCATATTCATTATATGGTGTATACGTTTACCCTTTTTTTTTTTTTTTGAGTTGGAGTCTCACTCTGTCGCCCAGACTGGAGTGCAGTGGCCGCTTCCGGCCACCGCAGCCTCGACCTGCTGGGCTCCGGCGATCCTTCCGCCTCAGCCTTCCAAGTAGCCGGAATTACAGGCACGCGCTCCCACGCCCGGCTAATTTTTTGGTTTATTGTAGAGATGAGGTCTCTCTGCCCAGGCGGGTCTCGAACCCGCGGGCTCAGGCAATCCACTCACCTCAGCCTCCCAAAGGCGCGGGATTACAGGCTGAGCCACCGACCACGACTACGTTTACCTTTTAAAGAAACTGCCAGCCGGGCTCGGTGGCTCAGCCTGGAATCCCGCACTTTGGGAGTCTGAGGTGAGTGGATTGCCTGAGCCCGCGGGTTCGAGACCCGCCTGGGCAGAGAGACCTCATCTCTACAGTAAATCAAAAAATCAGCCGGGCGTGGGAGCGCGTGCCTGTAATTCCGGCTACTTGGAAGGATCGCCGGAGCCCAGCAGGTCGAGGCTGCGGTGGCCGGGAGCAGCCACTGCACTCCAGTCTGGGCGACAGAGTGAGACGCCAACTCAAAAAACAAACAAACAAAACAAAACAAAAAGAAACTGCCAAACTTTTTCCTAAAGTGGTTGTACCATTTTACGTTCCTATAGTGTGTAGAGTTCCAGGTAGTATACATCCTTGTCCACACTTGATATGGTGTGTTTGTTTGATTGTTTATTTATTCATTTATTTTGAGTCATAGTCTCACTCTGTTGCCCAAGCTAAACTGCAGTGGCACATTTACGGCTCACTGAAGCCTCAACTTCCTGGACTCAGGTGATCCTTCTGCTTTAGTCTCCCGAGTAGCTGGGACTACAGGCACAGGGTACTACGCCCAACTAATCTGTTTGATTTTTTTTTTTTTTTTTTGTGGAGGTGATGTCTTGCTATGTTGCCCAGGTTGTTCTCCAGTTAACCTCAAGTGATCCTCCTACCTCAGCCTCCCCAAGTGCTGGGATTATAGTTGTGAGGCACCATGCCTATTTGGTCTTGTTATTTTCAGTCATTCTCAGAGACACTTAGTGATATCTGCTGTGGTTTTAATTTACATTTTTCTAATGATCAGTGAACATTTTTCCAGGGCTTATTCGGCATTACTGTATCTTTTCAGTGAAGTGTCTGTTCCACTTTTTATTCATTTTTCATTGGGTTATTTATTTACTTATTGCATTTGAGAATTCTTTATATGTTATAAATGCAAGTCCTTTAACATGTAAATTACAAAAAAAAAAAAAAAATTTCCTAGTCTGGGATTGCCTTTTTATTCTTTTAACAGAGTTTTTCAAAGAATAAAAATTCTTTTTTTGAATTGGAGTCTCACTCTGTCGACCAGGCCGTGCAGTGGCATGCTCATGGCCACTTGACCTGCTAGGCTAAGCAGCCTCGACCTGCTAGGCTCAGGTGATCCTTTCACTTTAGCCTTCCAAGTAGCTGGGACCACAGGCATGTGTCACCATACCCGGATAATGTTTTGATTTATTATAGAGATGAGGTCTTACAAAGTTGCCCAGGCTGGACTTGAACCTATGGGCTCAGGCAGTCCTCTCACCTTGGCATCCCAAAGTGCTGGGATTATAGGCGTGTGTCACCATGGCTGGCCTAGAATAAAAATTCTTAATTTTGATGAAGTCCATTTTATCAATGTTTTCTTTTATGAATTGAGCTTTTGGTGTCATATCTCAAGAATCTATGCCTAACCCCAGGTCCCAAAGATTTTCTCCTAAAAGTGTTTTCATTTAGGTTTAAGACTAGGTCTATGATTCATTTTGAGTTAATTTTGATGAATTAAATTAAATTTAAATGAATCAAATTTAATTTTTTTGCATATGGGTTTTTTTGGAGGGTGGCTGGATGCATGCATTCATCATTTTGTCAGTATCATTTGTTGAAAAGGCTATCTTTTTCCACTGAATTTTCTTTGCACCTTTGCTGAAATATAATTGACCATGTATTTGTGTGTGTCTATTTCTGGACCCTCTATTCGTTTTTACTGATCTAATACATATATATTAGATCAGTAAAAATATATATATATTTGAGTTGGAGTCTCACTCTGTCGCCCAGGCTAGAGTGCAGTGGCACGCTCACGGCCACTGCAGCCTCTACCTGCTGACCTCAGCCTTCTGAGTAGCTGGAACTACAGGTGTGCGCTACCACGCCTGTCTAATTTTTTTGATTTGTTGTAGAGATGAGGTCTCACCGTGTTGCCCAGGTTGGTCTTGAACCCGCAGGCTTAGGCAATCCTCTCACCTCAGTCTCTCAAAGTGCTGGGATTATAGGCTTGAGCCATTGCGCCCGGCCTAATTATTTATATTAATGCCAATACCAACTGTCTTGATTGCTATGCTATTCATGTCCTATACCACTTGTCAGCCTATGGATTGTTTTTTTCTGGATCAGGTACCCATCTGTGGTCAGTCGGCTGCAGCTGAGGGTTGGAGATGGAGAATACAAAGCAGAGCTGCTGAGGACTATCTCTCCATGGAGGCTGAGGGCAGGGCAGTTTCCTTTAATCCATGCTATGATTATGCAGGCATTGCTTCTATTCTGAAAATGCTCTTTTCTCTGCATCCATCGTATATCTTTCCAAAATGTAAATTCTCAATCATATAATTTCCATTTAAAAACTCATCAAGAGTTTCTCAATGCCCTTAGGATAAAGCCCAAGTTCCTTGTCCTTTGTGGTCCAATTTCTGCTTCTCCTCCCTGTTTCATTTCTTACCACTTTCATGCTTCCACTCACTTACTGTACTCTAGCCATGTGATCACTTATCATTCCCCAAACATGCTATGCTTTTTTGTACTTCTTAAACTTTTTCCACATTTCTCCCTCTGCAAAGAATACATTTCTCTCCAACTCTTTCCTCCCCCCAGTTAGCTTTTAAGAGTCTTTTAGGTCTTGTAGATATAACAGCAATTTAGTTCAACACATATTTTTTTATTTTATTTTTTTGAGTCAGAGTCTCTCTCTGTTGCCCAGGCTGGAGTCTCGCGGCCACTGCAGCCTCTACCTGCTGGGCTCAGGCAATCCTTATGCCTCAGCCTTCCAGGTAGCTGGAACTACAGGCATGCGCCACCACACTTGACTATTTTTTGGATTTATTGTAGAGATGAGGTCTCGTCAGGTTGCCCAGGCTGGTCTCAAACCTGTGGGTTCAGGCAATCCTCTCACCTCGGCCTCCCAAAGTTCAACATATATTTATTTATGTACTTATTTATTTATTTATTGCGTTGGAGTCTCACTCAGTCGCCCAGACTGGAGTGCAGTGGCCGCTCCCGGCCACCACAGCCTCGGCCTGCTGGGCTCCGGTGATCCTTCCACCTCAACCTTCCAAGTAGCTGGAACTACAGGCGCGCGCTACCACGCCCGGCTGATTTTTTTTTTTTTTTTGAGTTGGAGTCTCACTCTGTCGCCCAGACTGGAGTGCAGTGGCTGCTTCCGGCCACCGCAGCCTCGACCTGCTGGGCTCCGGCGATCCTTCCACCTCAGCCTTCCAAGTAGCCGGAATTACAGGCATGCGCTACCACGCCCGGCTGATTTTTTGATTTATTGTAGAGATGAGGTCTCGCTGCCCAGGCGGGTCTCAAACCCGCGGGCTCAGGCAATCCACTCACCTCAGCCTCCCAAAGGCGCGGGATTACAGGCTGAGCCACCGAGCCCGGCCTCAACATATATTTATTAAGCAACTGACATGAGCAAGGAACTGTACTATCAGTAAGGAATGAAACTAACATGGCCTTTGTCCTCATGTAATGTATCGTCTAGAAGAGAAGGTGAACATTAAGTAAGTGATTACAGTAACATCCACATATGCAATAATGTAGAAAATAACAGATAGTATCCAGGCACGGTGACTCACGCCTGTAATCACAGGACTTTGGGAGGCCAGGGTGAGAGGATTGCCTGAGCCCTGGGTTTGAGACCAGCCTGGGCAACATGGCGAAACCGTGTCTCTATAATCAATCCAAAAATTAGCCAGGTGTGGTAGCTGGCGTCTGTAGTTCCAACTACTTAGAAGGCTGAGGCAGAAGGATTGCCAGAGCCCAGCAGGTTGAGGTTGTGGTGGCCGTGAGTGTGCCAGGTGTGGTGGCGCATGCCTGTAGTTCCAGCTACTTGTAAGGCTGAGGCAGAAGGTTTGCCTGAGTCCAGCAGGTTTAGGCTGCGGTGGCCGTGACTTTTTTTTTCCCGCCCACAAAGGTGCCTTTCCTGTGAAGCAATTCTTGTACCCATGAACCTGTGTCAGCCTATTTTTTGTTGTTGTTGTTATTGTTTTTGAGTCAGAGTCTCACTCTGACCCCCAAGGTGGAGTACAGTGGCACGCTCATGGCCACCGCAGCCTAAAGCTGCTGGACTCAGGCGATCCTTCTGCCTCAGTCTTACAAGTAGCTGGAACTACAGGCATGCGCCACCACACCCGGCTACTTTTTTGATCTATTATAGAGACGAGGTCTTGCCATATTACTCAGGTTGGTCTCGAACCCATGAGCTCAGGCAATTCTCTTGTTGCCCGGGTTAGTCTTGAACCCATGAGCTCAAGCAATCCTCTTGCCTCCACCTCCCAGAGTGCTGGGATTACAGGTGTGAGCCACCGTGCCCGGCTTGAACCAGCCTATTTCTAATTCTTCTGCATGGAGAGTTACCTTTCTTTTTTTTTTGAGTTGGAGTCTCACTCTGTCGCCCAGACTGGAGTGCAGTGGCTGCTCCCGGCCACCGCAGCCTCGACCTGCTGGGCTCCGGCGATCCTTCCGCCTCAGCCTTCCAAGTAGCCAGAATTACAGGCATGCGCTACCACGCCCGGCTGATTTTTTGTTTTATTGTAGAAATGAGGTCTCGCTGCCCAGGCGGGTCTCGAACCCGCGGGCTCAGGCAATCCACTCACCTCAGCCTCCCAAAAGTGCGGGATTCCAGGCTGAGCCACCGAGCCTGGCTGAGAGTTACCTTTCTCCATCCCTCTGCCTTGAGAAAGTCTTTCCTACTTTATGCAGAGGGAATCGATAGGCTATTGGGTCCTAACTACTCAGTTTCTATCCCCAAGGAGCTTGCAGTATAATGGAGGGAGAGAAAGAAAAAGCCCGTGTGATACGTATGGGAGGTGTAGGGCAGAAGTAAGCACCTAGCAGGACCTTGGAAACGCCAAAAGGACAGGCCTAACCCAGTCTAGGGGACCAGGCAAGGCTCCTGGAGGATGCTCTCTCTGCCTAGAACCATCTTCCTATTCCTTCATCTGGTTAATTCCCACTCATTCTTCAAGTTTCAGTTAACCATTATACATGAATTCGTTAACTATTATACATGAATAGACGCTCTGTCCCTCAGAGAAGCTTTCCCCCACTCCCTTCCTTACCTCACACTCACATAGCCCTCTGTGCTTCCTTTTTTGTTATATTCACCTGTGAATAGAGTAAACCCCATAATAACTGAACAAATGAGGTCCAAAAATTCAGTTTCCCAAATGATAAGGTCATATTGCTATGAGGTTAATGAAATGATTGGAGTGAGCCCTCATAGTTTGCTGGAGAGTTCCAGGTGTCTGACTGTGTGCCAAAATTCATCCTGATCTCAATTAGAGTTTGGACAGTCTGCTGGTACTTGACTTCTCCAGCTTACGTAAATATACAGGGGATGATTCTAGGTTCTATGTCTAGCTGGGCATTCCGGGATTGTAGCATGATTCCAGAGATCTCCAGATTTTGTGACATCCATTTTACCTGCCTAATTCAGGGAGATCGGGTTGAGAAAATACTGGGAATGCAGTCTCATCTCCTCCATTTCACCTTGCCTGCCCCTCTAAGATAAGAACTTTAACCTGGCTGGGCTCCATGGCTCAGCCTGTCATCCCAGCACTTTGGGAGGCCAAGGTGACTGGATTGCCTGAGCCCGCAGGTTTCAGACTAGCTCGGGCAACTTGGCAAGACCTCGTCTCTACAATAAAATTTTTAAAAAATCAGGCAGGCATGGTACGCGGGCCTGTAGTTCCAGGTACTTGGAAGGCTGAGGCGGAAGAATTGTCTGAACCCAGCAGGCAGAGGCTGTGGTGGCAATGAGTGTGTCACAGCACTCCAGCCTGGGCAACAGAGTAAGACTCCAACTCAAAAAAAGAAAAAAGAAACAGGCTGATCCTGCTTGGCATCTTTATACAGTGCACAAACCCCATAACTGTACATAGAGATCCTATGGATTTTTTACTGCAGTCTATACACTGACCAGTGTACTGCCTGACACAGAGTAAGCAACTATTTACAAAACAGTTCATAAAAACAAAAACTTAGAGTAGGGACCCCAGAACTGACTTAGTACTATGTGTATTCCAGATCCTCAGTGACAGCTGTACAGGTGCCTGGCAAAAAATGTTGGTGCCAGCCGGGCTCGGTGGCTCAGCCTGTAATCCCGCACCTTTGGGAGGCCGAGGTGAGTGGATTGCCTGAGCCCGCGGGTTCGAGACCCGCCTGGGCAGCGAGACCTCATCTCTACAATAAATCAAAAAATCAGCTGGGCGTGGTAGCGCATGCCTGTAATTCCGGCTACTTGGAAGGCTGAGGTGGAAGAATCGTCGGAGCCCGGCAGGTCGAGGCTGTGGTGGCCGAGAGTGGCCACTGCACTCCAGTCTGGGCGACAGAGTGAGACTCCAACTCAAAAAAAAGAAAAAAAAAATTTTTTGGTGCCATGTGGGAGGCAGTTGTTTCCAGCAGAAGGCTCACCAGTAGCCGCTGCTGAGAGACAGCTTGCCAAAACCTGGAAGAGATGAGGTAGGTAATAGGCCATGCTCCTGAGCACATGTGCGAATCCCTTAGGAGAGTTTGCAGGAGTTTAAGGGGCCTGCTATAAAAAGTGGCGAGAGAACCCAGTGAAATCTCTGTTACTTTAGGAGCAAAGACTACACCTGTGGATGAAGTGTCCTCCAGTGTCCTCCAATGTCCTAGGGAACTTAGCTCAGTTACAACAGCCTGATCAGAATATGAATTGAGGAGAGTAAAGTTTGTTTGAGATAGTTTGGTTTTTTCATTTTCTATTTCTTACTTTAAAGATGTGGGGTACTGCCGGACACAGTGGTTCACAACTGTAATCCCAGAGCTTGGGGAGGTGGAGGCGAGAGGATTGCTTGAGCCCAGGGGTTCAAGACCAGACTGGGCAACTTGGCAAGACCTCATCTCTACAATACATCAAAATTAGTCAGGCATGGTGGTACGCGCCTGTAATTCCAGCAACTTGGAAGGCTGAGGCAGAAGGATCGCCTGAGCCCAGTAGGTCGAGGCTGTGGTGGCCATGAGTGTGCCATTGCACTTCAGCCTGGGTAACAGAGTGAGACTCTGACTTGAAAAAAAAATATGGGCCGGGCTCGGTGGCTCAGCCTATAATCCCACGCCTTTGGGAGGCTGAGGTGAGTGGATTGCCTGAGCCCGCGGGTTCGAGACCCACCTGGGCAGCGAGACCTCATCTCTACAATAAATCAAAAAATCAGCCGGGCGTGGTAGCGCATGCCTGTAATTCCGGCTACTTGGAAGGCTGAGGCGGAAGAATCACCGGAGCCCAGCAGGTCGAGGCTGCGGTAGCCGGGAGCGGCCACTGCACTCCAGTCTGGGCGACAGAGTGAGACTCCAACTCAAAAAAAAAAAAAAAAATGTGGGGTACAATTCAGGAGTAGGTACATAAGTGGTCATCGTACAGGTAAAGTTTGGACCTCTCTTTGTTCCCCAGTTCACCTGCTTTGAGATCAGGTACTTTTATTGATGTTATGTGCCCTCCCCCCCACACCTCCCCTGACAGTTTCCAGCTACTGCCAATCCTTTTCTTATAGTATTACAGTAAATGTTCAGGGTCCACTTATGAGTGAGAACATGTAGTACTCAGTTTTTTGTTTCTGTGATAGATCACTGAGTATTATAGACTCTAAATCCATCCAAGTTGTTGCAAAGTCCATAATTTTGTCCTTTTTTATGGTTGCATACTATTCCATTGTGTATACATAACACTTTTTTGTATCCAGTCTAGTTTCGATGGGCAGCATGGTTGGTTCTATGTTTTTGCTAACGTGTACAGTGTTGCAATAAACATGCTTTTTTTTCCTTGCTTTTGAGTGTCACTCTGTCACCCAGGTAGGAGTGCAGTGGCATGCTCACAGCCACCATATCCTCGACCTGCTGGGCTCAAGCGATCCTTCCACCTCAGCTTTCCCAGTAGCTGAAACTACAGGCGTGTGCCACCACACCTGTCTAATTTTTGATGTATTCTAGAGACAAGGTCTCGCCAAGTTGCCCAGGCTGGTCTTGAACCCATGGGCTCAGGCAAGTCCTCTCACCTTGGCCTTCCAAAGTGCTAGGATTACAGGCATGAGCCACCATGCCCAGCCTCAGATATCTTTTTTTGTAGAGTGATTTAATATTCTGAGAAGGGGATTGCTGGCTTCTATGGAAGTTCAATTTCTAGTTCTTTTAGGAATCGCCACACTGTTTTCCATAGAGGTTGAACTAGTCCGCACTCCCACCAGCAGTGTAGAAGCGTTCCCTTTTCTCCGCATCCTCGCCAGCATCTGTCATTTTTTGGTTTATTAATGATAGCCATTCTTTTGACCTAGTTTTTGAACTTAGACTGCCTGAGTAATGATGTAGTGGGACAACTACTACGTTTATGAAAGTCAATTTACCAAAACAGAGTTAGGAGAGTTTTTAAAATGTCAGGCAGTTATTGATTCTAAGTTATCATTGAAAAGTGTGCCATTATTTCATGAATCCCTAAGAAAGGAAAAAAACTTGCCAATTACAAACTATGATTTGTAAGACATGATTTAAATTCTGAGATGTTACATTTTTCAAAAAGTATCATAAAATTGATGAAATATGAGTTATAAATATGCCTTTTTATGGTTTGTATGTTGTTACATGTCTTTAAGGAAAATAAGAGTTATATCCTGGTGAGAGCAAGCTGACAGTGCAAATTCCCTTGACAGGCACGTCTTCATGGCAGAGTGCAATTTGCTATCAAAGTTTCATGACACCATCTGTTGAGATCATATTCATCTAATTCTATGCACATCAAGCAAGTAATTTGGTGTTCCTAGCACCCTTCTCCACAGGGAGGGAATGTGTTGGCTAGTCTGTCTGAGTTTTCCATTGTGTTTGGCATTCAAACATTTTTACTGAAAATTAATATATTCATGTATGATTTACCCATTAGTCTTTTTTTTTTTGATTTGGAGTCTCACTCTGTTGCCTAGGCTGGAGGGCAATGGTATGCTCATGGCCATAGTAGCTTCGACCTTCTGGGCTCAAGCGATTCTTCTACCTCAGCCTTCCAAGTAGCTGGAACTACAGGCATGTGCCACCCTGCGTTAATTTCTTGTTTTATTGTGGAGACGAAGTCTTGCTGAGTTGCTCAGGCTGGTCTCTAACCTGTGAGCTCAGGCAATCCTCTCACTTTGGCCTTCCAAAGTGCTGGGATTATAGGTGCGAGCCACTGCGCCCAGTTCCCCATTAGTCTTTTGCAGATTTCACCTCTGTGAGCTTGATCAGCTCTGGTTTAGCTGATTCTCAACCTGCAAAGCTAAGAGCCAAACCTTGGAGGAAAATGACTTCGTGGCATTATTGTCCCTAGGTAAGGCACGAGTTGAACAATAAGCTGACCTATTTCTTTGTCAATGTCACATGCAAATGGCACCCAAAGCACGTGACTTGATGTAGTCCACCATAAGATATTTGAGAGCTGAGTGCGTTCTATTGATGAGGGGGACCCCCCAAAAAAAACCCAAAATAGTTTTTTTTTTGAGTTGGAGTCTTACTCTGTCACCCAGACTGGAGTGCAGTGGCCGCTCCCGGCCACCGCAGCCTCAACCTGCTGGGCTCTGGCGATCCTTCCGCCTCAGCCTTCCAAGTAGCTGGAATTACAGGCATGCGCTACCACGCCCAGCTGATTTTTTTTGATTTATTGTAGAGATGAGGTCTTGCTGCCCAGGTGGGTCTCGAACCCGCGGGCTCAGGCAATCCACTCACCTCAGGCTCCCAAAGGCGCGGGAGTACAGGCTGAGCCACCGAGCCCGGCCAAAATAGTTTTTTGAATGGTGGATTCCTTGAGGTGCAGGTTCCCCTGCTAGCTAAATGTTTTAGGAACTCATTGGCATCGATGTACCAGTTAGCATTGTTGTGAGAGGCTGCATTCGCCTTCAGTGAATTTTTTTTTGGAGATTCTTTCAAGTGTTTGCCCATTTCACGTGGGTTATTTAACAGTGTGCCTGTCCTTACTGTGCTGAGGGTTCAGCAGTTTTTGACCAACAAAGGCATGATCCCTGTGCCCCACTCTCCCCAGTGACCCGATTTCACCCTGAGCCACTTTTTTGTTTCTCCAGGTGAAAAAAGTCCTTGAAGGGAGACATTTTGCCAGTGTGGAAGGGTGAAACCAAAAAAAAAAAAAAAAACAAAAAACAAAAAACAAAACGGCAGAAGTGCTTCTCATCAAAATCGTTGCGTTCAAAAACTGTTCTGACCAGTGGAAAAAAGCATTTTAATAGGTGTATTTCATCAAACAAAGTACTTTAAATGTGACTGAAGTTTAAACATGTAAGAACAAATACACAATTTTTTATAAATACATTTTGGGGTTTCTTGGGGGGGGTCCCCCTTTGTACCTTCACATGCTCCAAGGGGTCTAGCACAACGATATGCTGATGAGTAGAATAGTAAATGTATTCCTAAATTTTTTTTTTTTTTTGAGTTGGAGTCTCACTCTGTCACCGAGACTGGAGTGCAGTGGCCGCTCCCGGCCACCGCAGCCTCCACCTGCTGGGCTCCGGCGATCCTTCCGCCTCAGCCTTCCGAGTAGCCGGAAATACAGGCATGCGCTACCACGCCCGGCTGATTTTTTGATTTATTGTAGAGATGAGGTCTCGCCAAGTTGCCTGGGCGGGTCTTGAACCTGTGGGCTCAGGCAATCCACTCACCTTAGCCTTCCAAAGCGTGGGATTACAGGCTGAGCCACTGAGCCTGGCTGTGTTCCTAAATATTAAATATAATTTTTATTAAGTATGTTGCATAACAAATCTATTTTGTACCATGTCTTAAAAGTTGTTTTTTTTTTTTGAGTCAGAGTTTACTCTGTCACCCAGGCTGGAGTGCAGTGGCATGCTCACGGCCACCACAACTTTGACCTGCTGGGCTCAGGCGATCCTTCTGCCTCAGCCTTTCAAGTAGCTGGAACTACAGGCGCGCACCACCACACCTGGCTAAGTTTTTGATTTACTGTAGAGATGAGGTCCCACCAAGTTGCCCAGGCTGGTCTCGAACCCTGGGCTCAGACAATCCTCTTGCCTCCATCTCCCAAAGTGCTGGGATTACAGGCATAAACCACCACACTTAGCCAAGAGATTTTAACTATGATTTTGAGATCTTTATTGTCTATTTTCTTATCACACCCATTCCCTGGTAAATTGAGAGTTGATTATAACTTTTTGTCTAGTTCTTTCATTGAACTATAAAAGGTCTTTATTATTTTTTTTTTTTGATTTTTGGAGTCTCACTCTGTCGCCTCGACCTGCTGGGCTCCGGCGATCCTTCCGCCTCAGCCTTCCAAGTAGCTGGAACTACAGGCATGAGCTACCATGCCCGGCTGATTTTTTGATTTATTGTAGAGATGAGGTCTCGCTGCCCAGGCGGGTCTCGAACCCGTGGGCTCAGTCAGTCCACTCACCTCAGCCTCCCAAAGGCGTGGAATTACAGGCTGAGCCACCAAGCCCGGCGTAAAAGGTCCTTATTCATTTAACACTATCTATCTGCAAGAAACATCTGTCTTGTCTTTTTCTGATGGTGCCTAGTACAGTATCTTGCATGGAATAAGCAATCAGCGAATACTGGTTGAATGGAATGGAATTAGTTATTGCATACCTGCAATATGTAAGGCTCTAGGCTGGGGCCAGTGTGGAACAAAATATAAAACTTAGTTTCTGTTTATTTCATCTCTCTCTACTCAGAATACCCTTCCTACCCCCACTCCAATAAACAAACATACAGTTCCACAAAAGTGACCTTGCCTTACAGTTTTGGTATTTAGAGGTGGGTCCAGAACTAGTGGGGTCTTAAGTAAAATCCAAAACTTGATTTGACTTTATTACTAGAATAGTAGATTAACTAATGTTTCCTTTTTTCTTCTTACCTGGAATTAAAAACTATTGGCGTGAGAAAAATTATTTGTTTTTCTCCAACATTGAATTGCATTTCCTTTTTTAGTAAATCATTTGGGATCATAATTTACTTTTTACCTTTTCTTAGGTAATTCCATGCACTGAGAATAACGAATGATTTCATATACTGTGCTAATATGGTCAGATTTTGCCATATTAACAGTAGCCAGGTCTTGCTTTTCCTTTGTCTATTTCTGTAAACGATTCTTCACTAGGTGTACTCATCAAAGCATCATTTTATTCACAGCGAGATGTGTTTTGTGAATTTTCTGCCAGGGTCAAACTGTTTTCCACATCTTGAGTTTCATCCTCAGCTGCAATTTCCTTTTTATGTCTTTAAGTATTTTGGCATTGAGCCACATAACTGGTCCTTGAATTTTTTCAGTCGCTTGCATTTTTTTCCTTTTTGCATTACCTTCTTCAAGCTTTCTGTCCTTGTGTTTTCTCCCACTCATAAACAGTTTTTGAGATCTGTGATGTTGATTAAGAATTTCATCAACTATTACTACTTCTATAATTACTACTATTAGTTCTACAGCATTACAGTTCAGTTGCACAGTTCTAGTATTAAAAAACAGCTTATTATTATTATTATTATTTTTGAGTTGGAGTCTCACTCTGTCACCGAGACTGGAGTGCAGTGGCTGCTCCCGGCCACCGCAGCCTCGACCTGCTGGGCTCCGGCGATCCTTCCGCCTCAGCCTTCCCAGTAGCCGGAATTACAGGCGCGCGCTACCATGCCTGGCTAATTTTTGATTTATTGTAGAGATGAGGTCTCGCTGCCCAGGTGGGTCTCGAACCCGTGGGCTCAGGCAATCCACCCACCTTAGCCTCCCAAAGGCGTGGGATTACAGGCTGAGCCACCAAGCCCGGCTAACAGCTTCATTATTAAAAAAACAATTCATGGCTGAATTCTGAGTGGTTTTACCTGCTCGTGGTATGATCTGTCTGTGTGTCAGTCGGTGGTGTACATTCACCATAGAGTTATTTTGTTGCTGACTGCTTTTGTAGTGCTATCATGTGAAAATTTCCATATTGCACAATGTTTTTTTTTTTTGAGTTGGAGTCTCACTCCATTGCCCAGATTGGAGTGCAGTGGCACCCCAGTGTCGACCTGCTGGGCTCAGCCTTTCAAGGAGCCAGAACTACAGGTACGCGCTACCACGCCCAGCTAATTTTTTTTCCCAATTTGTTGTAGAGATGAGGTCTCGCCAAGTTGCCCAGGCTGTTTTTGAACCTGAGGGCTCAGGCAATCTCCTCATCTCAGCCTCCCAAAGTGTTGGTATTACAGGCTTGAGCCACCATGCCTGACCTGCACAATGTTTTTATTTATTGTAATTCTGATAGTAAACTGAGAATGTCCAATTTTAATGGATCTGCAGACGAAATGATCCAAAGATCACTCATTGACTGAAAATGTATACACATTTATATTTTATAGTTTACTCATTTGAGTGAATGAAAAAGGAAGATTTAAATTTGAAAAAGCCCAAAGAGCTGTGTGACTTAGAGAAAATTACCTAACCTCTCTTTCGCTCATTAGGTTGTAACAAAATTGAACAAGTTAGAACAATATTTGTTTATAGTAAGCACTCAAAAGTATTAGTTCTTATTGTGAAGTAATGAAGTCATTAGTGTAAGCACGTAGTCAAATATCTGTTGTTTGGAATCCATGTTTGTGGCTGAAGGCACTGCCCTGTAGGAAAGAGTAAAACACATGCAATTTAAGTGTATTCCTCTGAATGCCAACATCTTGAGGGTTTGGAGGAGCACAGTTTTTGATAGCTGCTCAACTGATAACTTTTATATTAAAAAAAAATTTTTTTTGGTTGGTGTCTCACTCTGTCACCCAGGCTGGAGTGCAGTGGCACACTTGGAGGGCTCCTTCTGCCTCAGCCCCTCCAGGTAGCTGAAACCACAGGCACGTGTCATCACGTCAGGCTATTTTGATTTATTGTAGACACAAGGTCTCCCCAAGTTGTCCAGGGTGGTCTTGAAACCCTGGACTCAGGCAACACTCGCGCCTCGGCCTCCCAAAGTGCTGGGATTACAGGCTTGAGCCACTGTACCCGGATTGTATTTTTAAAATTTTTAGCGAGTAAACAGAGTTCCATAGAAGTCAAAGGATTAAGACAGGACTAGGCGATTCCTCAGGAACTTTTAGTTCATCTTACATATGCTAGCAGCTTGCTTGCTCAGTGCAAAAGCCAAAGGAATGGCCCCTCATCCTGCCCTCAGGATTCTGTAATACATGCTTGTTAAAAAAGACAATAAAGGCCAGGCGAGGTGGCTCAATCTTGTTCGAGATTGAGCCCAGGGGTTCGAGACCAGCCTGGGTAACATCGTGGGACCTCGTCTCTACAGTAAATTTTTAAAAAGTAGCCAGGATTAGTTCCAGCTACTTGGAAGTCCGAGGCGGAAGGATCGCCAGAGCCCAGCAGGTCGAGGCTGCGGTGGCCGGGAGCGTGTCACCGCACTCCAGCCTGGGCGACAGAGTGAGACTCCGACTCAAAAAAAGAAAAAAAAGGAAAAAAAGGACAATTTCCAGGACCCTTGGGGATCTACTGATTCTCCAAAGGGTCAACAAGATGACATCAACTCGGGAGAACCATGCCACGTTCGGTGATGCCGGGAGAAAGCATCCTCAGGAGTCAGTCTGGGGCAAACCAGGGCACCTTTTAGGGGCAGGCTGTCCGGGCAACTGCGATGCCACGCTTGATGCTCTTCCTGGCCCCCAAGCACCCCCCAACGACGGTCCCCCGAGACCTTCCCTCTGCCATCGCTCCCCGGCTGCGACCGGCAGAGGCTGCATTCCTCAGCCGCCTCCCTCGACGGCGTTGGGGAGAGAGGCGATCCAGGACTGCCACCGGGGCCTGCTCTCCCTTCAAGGGCCTGGGCATGCCTAGCGCTCGGGTCTTGCAGAGTTTGGGCACCACCATATTTGGAGCGTGCCTACTTTGGGGCGGGAACCTCCTCGCGAGCGGTGAGGTCAGCGCCGGGGGAGGCGACCTTGTTTGGTCCCTGGCACCCGCGCGTGGCGGGGGCTTTGCGGCCGCGGGCCCCGCGGGTCGAGTCGGCCCGGGCGCTCCCCCAGCGCGCGGCCGCCCGGCAGCTCCGCGCCGGCCACCCCCGCGGCCCGCGGGCCGGCAGAGGCGGGAAAGCGGCGCGCCTGCGCCGTGGGAACCGGGGCCGGCGGCGAAAAGCGGGGAGCGGAGGGGGGCCGTCGGAGCCGAGGAGCGTACAGAGCGGCGCGTGACGCGGGGACGCCGCGCGCTCCCAACGTCGCCCCGGTTTGACGCACACGGCACCAAACTGTGAGTTTCAGGGGGCGATTCGGGCGGGTTCGCTGGGCCCGAGTGGGTCTCGGGCCTCTGGGCGTGCGGCGGCGGCGGGACTGAGGGTGGCGGCCGAGGCCGGGGCACCCGGCCTCCGGCGCTCGGGCCCGGGCAGCGACGCCTTAGGCTGGGTCCCAACCATCCAAAGGACGCATTTTGCCGCACAGGCTAAGATGGCGGCGGCGGCCGAGGAGGCGGAGTTGGTGCTGCACAAGGAGCCCGGGCCCCAGGTTCGGGGAGGCGGCGGCCGCGGCGGTCGCGGGGGCCGCGGAGCCGGAGGTGAGCGGCGGCCGCCGCCGCGGGGCGGGACTCGGCGGGGGACGGCGCGGGGGGCGGGGAGGCTTTCCGGACACAAAGGGGCCGAGCCGGGCACTCGACTTGGGGGTTTTGTTTAGTCACATGAAGCCGAGCAGCCAGTGAGCGGTAGGGGGAAGGGGCCGGATCGGGCGGCTCGGGGAGCCCGGCGGTCGCCATTGCCGGGCCCTGGGTAACGGGGCGGGCCGGGAGCGCGTCCCGGCCCGGTCGTCCAGGCTGCTGGGGCTCGGCCCGGAGCGCCGGCCGGCCGGCTCGGGCGTCGCGGCTGCACACACCCCTCCCCGCGCCCGGGACGGGGCCGCCTAGCCCTCCCCCGCCTCCCCTCCCTTCCCCTCCCCCGCCATCCGCCGGACCTTGTGCCGCTAGGTGCCCGGGAAGTAGCCGCAAGAGGTAAATGACTCGCCGCGTCGGGTCGCCAGGGGCTCGGTGGGTGTCCAGCTAAAGCTTTTTGCCTCCCCAGGTCTGGGCCCCTGGCCTTTGTGTCCCCGGGAGCTTCCTCTCTGCCCGAGCAAAGCAGGTGTGCTCCACTTCTGCCGGGAACCCGAAGAAGCGTGGTCCCAGCCCCTTGTCGGTGATTGGAAACGTAGGTGGTGGAGCTAAAGGTTTCTGGTTGCCAACTTGCACCGACGACTCTCTCTCTTCTTGTGGGATCCTTCTGTGGTTTAGCAGCCTAGCGGACAAGTTTTCTTGAACTGCTTTGAGTCGCGTTGCCTTGGACCTAGCTGTTCTGAAACTTTTGTGTTGCGACTTCAGATTCCGTGTGCTCATCCCGCTCAGCGAGGGGCCTGGATGATGGTCCCGTCTCGTACACAAGTTCGTACTGTCAATAGAAGTAGCAACATACCGTGGTCTGTGATGTCCAGTCCTGACTAAATGTCACGCTTGCTGCATCTGGGTGATAGTTGAGATTGGCCTTCGTCCTCCCTGCGGTCGTTTGCTTTAGTGCACTGTTTTTGGTGTGTTTTTTTTTTTTGTCCCACGAGATAGGAAAGGATGTATTTCAAAAAGATAGACAACTGAAGCCCCTCAAAGAAAGGAAACCTGACTATTTGCCCTCAGTACCGTGTGTAAGTATCCAGGGAATTTGATGGCAGCAAGTTTGCATTTTGGTAGGTGTGCTAAGAAAAAGAACTGGTTTTTATATGCTTATAATTTAGCTTAGACATTTTAATAGGTGAAAGATACAGTGGTATGTATATTGCTGTTAAAGTCACGATGATGTAAGTCCTAACCGTTTTTTTTGAGTCGGAGTCTCTCTCTGTCGCCCAGGCTGGAGTGCAGTGGGACGCTCACGGCCACCACAGCCTCGACCTGCGGGGCTCAGGCAATCCTTCCGCCTCAACCTTTCAAGTAGCTGGAATTACAGGCGTGCGCCACCAGGCCCGGCTAATATTTTGATTTTATTGTAGAGAGAGGGCTCGCCAGTTTGCCCAGGTTGGTCTCGAACTCGTGAGCTCAGGCAGTCCTCTCCCCCTCGGCCTCCCAAAGTGCTGGGATTATAGACTTGTGCCACCGTGCCGGCCAGTACTAGCCTTTTTAACAGAATAAAGTTATACTGCGCTGTCATCATACTTTGTGTTGGTACTAACTAGTGGAATGCAAAATTTTGAAGCAGCAAATGTTTTGGGTTTGCCATTAGCAACACAAATTACTGTATGTATATCTCTGTTTCCCCAGATTGAAATTTGAACTTTTCAACATTACTTGAAACTTTCATTTTGTTTGTTTTCAGATATTTATTTTTCCTTTTTTTAGCTTTTCTTCTAATAGAGAACAGTCTTGTTGCGTTAGTGAATAGGAGCTATGTTAACACTACCAAAATGTATTCCTGGATCATACACTTTTACAGTGGAATGAATTGCACTGTAAAAGTAGAGAACAACTACTCTTTTGCAGTATTGAAGACCAGGGATATTTAAGATAGTGATGAAGTGAAGATTGTCTTTCAACTTCCACCCCATTGCTGTTTTAATTTGTCGTATTGCTGGGATGAGAGGGTGAATATCTGTAACTAATAATAGATAAAAACCAAAACAGGGGAGTGTGTTACTGAGAATACTTGCTAATTATTGTGATATTCATGAGAACTTCTGTGACAAGTTAAGAACTTATTTAATGTTATGTGGTGACTTAGTTTTTAAAATGACTTTGGAGAAACAAATTCAGATACAGAATACAGAAATTTCATGTAATTTCAGAGTATTGTTGCTTCTGAATTTTGAGATTTTTCCCAAAGCAGTCTTTACCCAGAAATTGAAAAATTAAAAAACAACTAAATAGTCTACTAAATAGTCATCAGCTACTTGGTAAACTTCTTGGGAAGTTTGAAATAACTGCCATTATTTCTAGTTATTACATAAAGACAAATGACATAGATGCTGAAAACAGTGGTGCTGCTGCCTTTTATTTTGTAATAATGTTTTGGTTGGATAAATAAACACGCTGCTCAGAATACTCCTCTTGTTTAAAACAACTTAAAGACTACAGCTACTGAGTGGTAGCTCTGTGAGGTGTGTTAGAAAATGCAACAAGTTGTAAAATCATTTATAGTAGGGATCTCACAGTGATTTTTAACTTCCTTGGATGTCAAATTTAGCAAAAAAGTGCAATTGTTTCAAGGTTTTAAAGCTTTCTTGGGTCATTTAAGGCGCTTTTTACCTTACTGATTTTTCTGAGAAAGTTGATAAACTACTTCATGATTTTCAACACTTTGTAAATGAGTGGATTTAACTACACTTAAGTTTTGTGATAATTAGGGTTACTTTCAGGTTACTTATAAAGTGAGTCTGCCACCTGCAAACATTTTCATTTTAATTTGTCATTCAAGTTGTAAGAGAGTTTTGGTTGAACTGAGACTGTCATGGGTAGCAGAAGGCGAAACGAGACTCGGGGAGGGTCAGTAGAAGTGGTGGGGAGAGCTGCAGTTTAAGAGAAAGGTCAGGTCTGGTTTTCCATCATCCATATCACTGTCAGTTGTTCAGGGCTACTTATTTAGACTTCTTTCTTAGAATGTGATTCTGGAAGGAAAAGAGTGAATCTTATTCTTGTGGGAATGCTTTTCTTGGGACTGTTTTTCAGTCAGCTCTTTAAGGCAATTGTAGCTTCTGACAAACGTAGAAATTGGCATGTTGAAGTATCAAGCCCTAATTTTGCTGAGCACTGGCTTTAGCAGTTATTTAAAAAAGTGTTTAAAAAATGCTTGAGATGGAGAACCTTGCAAAATAAGACATAAGAATGAAGGGTGGATACTATAACACTTTGGATACATATTCAAATGAGCCTTAAGTGTTTTTACATTTGTTATTAATCCCTCTGATATAGAGAATGTCTATTGTGTACATAAAGAGTCTGTAAATATTAAAGTTATGAGGTGTAGTGTTGATTGAAGCAGTTCTAGAAGTGGTGCTTTTCACTCAGGTTTGTTAAAGGGGAATAGGTAGCTGCTGCTAATAATGCAAACCATTTATACCATTGAGTTTTGAGAGATTTGACAATCATCCAACTGATGCTAGCACTAGCTCACCCTGCTGGGTGGCTGAAGTATTTCTCCTCTTCCCCTCCTAAAAGCAAATGTGCAGATCACAGGAGACCTGGAGGTTGGTCTGGGGTAGAACACCAAATTCAAGTCAGTCTTTCTTTAGGGAGACAAAGTTCCCTTGACAAAGGTGTTTTCTCATCTCTAAGGCCTCAGTTGCTGCACTCTCTACCTTTTTTCCTCAGATCTGCCAAGTTGACCTGTGGAGTTAGTATCCTTTTTGGAACTTAACTGGGAACTCATAGGTGATTATGGAGAGTTAGTATGGTTTTATTCTTTTAAAGTCAAGATAAGAAATCCTTTGACAATTGAGAGACGTTAGGAAGAAAAAAAGTCCTGTGAGCTAACTTTCCAGGAGGAAAAAGCAGAGAATTCAAGAGGAAGAGGAGGAGGAGCCTGCCAGCGCCGAAGCAGTGGCAGTGCACTCATCTCCTGGATGGGGGGAAGTGAGACTGGATGAAGGTTAAAGTTTCTAAGCCATTTCCTTTCCTCTCTCCCTGTACTACTCTTTGCCCTACCCCTTCTGTCTGCAAGCTGTTGCCTTCTCATTTCATTTGAAATTCTCGGAACTGGGTCTTGTAAGCGAGAGTATAGATAAACGATTTGTTCCTTGACATTTAATTTTGGTCTAGATTATGGTAGAATTGAAGTTCATTAGAGTGATAAATACAAATTTTATGTATTAAGCCTTTTGGCTTGTGTATCATTCAAGTTGCAAATGCAGCTTTAAAAAAACTTTCTATAGACCAGATGCAATGACTTACACCTGTAATCCCAGCACTTTAAGAGGCAGAGATGGGAGTCCAGGGGTTTGAGACCAGCCTGGGCAACTTGGTGAGGCTTTGTATCTACAGTAAGTCAAAAAATTAACTGTGCGTGGTGGTGCACTCTTGTAGTTCCAGTTGTTTGGAAGGCTAAGGGGGAAGGATCACCTGAACCCAGCAGGTCGAGGCTGTGGTGGCTGTGAGCATGCCACTGCACCACTGCGCTCCAGCTTGGATGACAGAGTGAGACTCTTACTCAAAACAAACAAACAAAAACCACAACTTTTTACAAACTCTGTAAGCATAAATATGAGCCAAATACACAATTGAAAATAAAAAGCACTGAATAAAGTGTTAAAATTATTTTACAGTTTACAAAGGATATTTTCCTATAATAATTGATAGACATCTTTTATAGTCTATTAATTATTTAATTTTTAAAAAAGATTAATTTTACTTGCAAGTATCTGTTTCATCAGTTTCTTGAGGAAGATGTTAAAATATAGTCATGTTTCTGTCAACCCAAGGAGTATATATTTATTAAATGAATCCTATACATACCAGAAGACTTACTATATAAAATGTATATATTTTATATAGTAATATATAGTAAGCAGTACTATATATTTACTGCTCTAACCAACTTCAGTTCTACTGCATCCTAGACTAACAATTAAATTTCAGCATGACAGTGATCCCCTAAGATTGTAATAATGTATTTTTGTTTTATCTTTTGTATATTTAGATATGTTTAGGCAGGTTGTTATAAAGGAAGTTAGAGGCAGGCATCAAGGTGTGCCTTATTCGATTCTAGCAGCAAATCCTTATAACTAGGTTAAATAGTTCAGGAATACATTCTCTTTTATGACTGTTAGCTGATGAGTAGATAGATATACTTGGGAATGAGTGCATTTAGTAAAATTTTTTCCCAAACTAGTGTGTTGGTTTGCCTTTTTACAGCATCCTGAATTTCTTCTGTTTACTTAAAAGTTTTGACATGAGAGTGGTGGTGAACATTAGTAGAGAAGAGAGTGAGCGGCTATATGTATCTGTTGTAATATACATATAAGCCCTAAATGAGGATGACGTGTGACTGGTGACAGTAGCTACGTGGCGGGGGAGGGGGAGAAATGTGATCTTTTCATTGGATAGTCTGAGTCATACGAATTTTTCCGAACAGCATTTCCTTTTGCTGTTTTCCTATCCATACTTTTGTGATGTCTGTTCTGGCATAGTGTTTAAGTTATCATTTCCCTTCCTTCATTTTCTTTTTACCACCTACCTCCTCCCACCACATCTACACATTTTAAGCTTTTAAACAAAATTGTAAAAAGGCAGCTAATAAAAATAATTTTAAGCTTATATGAAGGAGTTGCTATTATGAAATATTAGAAGCTTTTCATTTGTGCTTGAAAAATATTTTCAGGCTGGGCTCGGTGGCTCAGTCTGTAATCCGCGCCTTGCGAGGCTGAGGTGAGTGAGTTGCCTGAGCCCATGGGTTCGAGACCCGCAACTTGGCGAGACCTCATCTCTACAATAAATCAAAAAAAAAATTAGCCGGGCGTGTTAGCGTGCGCCTGTTGTTCCAGCTACTTGGAAGGGTGAGGCGGAAGGATCGCTGGAGCCCAGCAGGTCGAGGCTGCAGTGGCTGGGAGCGGCCACTGCACTCAAGCTTGGGCGACAGAGTGAGACTCCAACTCAAAAAAAAAAAGAAAAATATTTTCAACAGTTTGGAAAATAAAGGGGAAAGTCATCCGTAATCTTTTTACCATTATATAATCATTATTATTAAAGGGAAGGGAAATGACATTGACATTAATTAAGCATCTACTATGTGCTCCTTTTACTAATTCTGCAATGTATATATTCCCATTATTCATGTGAGGAAACAGGTCATATAGATAGTTATTAGTGGAGCAAGTTTGAACGTAGGTGTTTTCATGAGAAAGGTTCAGATGAGACCAGGTGAGACCTTTCTGTACTGCCTTCCTGTCCTGTCTCTATACTTAGCTTTTTACCTAGTTGTTACACAATTTGTAAGTTTTATCTCCTGGTCTTAAAACTTAACATTATAAAAGCATTTTTCTGTCTACCCTTATTTCAAGTGGTGTCTTATTGCCCACATTGTCTATTCATACCACCATATAAAGGTTCTTTGTCTTGACTGCTGGACATTGGTACAATGATACTGGTCAAAATGGAAGCTGCCTTTTTCTTTACTGAGTAAGATGAAGAAAATCAAGCTTAATCAGAACTAATACTCTGTGGGATTAGGATTGCTACACGTTTAATCATGCTATCCTTTCTGTTATAGCATTTAACTCAAAATTGGATATAAGTAAAATGTAGATGGCATATTCAATTTATAGCTATCTGAAAACAGCTTTTTTTTCTCTTTTTACATTTTTACACTTTGAAATCCCTTAAGATTACTTGTTAAAAATCTTTTTTTTTTTTGAGTTGCAGTCTCACTCTGTCACCCAGACTGGAGTGCAGTGGCACACTCATGGCCACCTCAGCCTCGACCTGCTGGGCTCTGGCAATCCTTCTGCCTCAGCCTTCCGAGTAGCTGGAACTACAGGCACACACTACCACGCCTGGCTAATTTTTTGATTTATTGTAGAGATGAAGTCTCGCCAAGTTGCCCAGGTGGGTCTTGAACCCATGGGCTCAGGCAATCCACTCACCTCAGCCTCCCAAGGCATGGGATTACAGGCTGAGCCACCGAGCCCGGCTTGTTAAAAATCTTAAAATGACATTCCTAATATAGTATTTATAAAAGTGAAGGATAGCTTAATATTGAATTATTGTACTCATTGGGAAGAATGCGCTTATATATTAAGAGATATAGTATATTTGACAATTGCTAGGAGAGTGTATTTAATTTAATTTAATTAATTTATTTTTTTTTTGAGTAGGAGTCTCACTCTGTTGCCCAGGCTGGAGGACAGTGGCATACTCATGGCCACCACAACCTTGATCTGCTGGGCTTAGATGATCCTTCTGCCTCAGCCTTCCAAGAGAGTATATTTTAAACATTTGCTCAGGGGTTCGAGACCAGCCTGAGCAACATTGTGAGACCTCATCTCTACAATAAATGAAAAAAAATCAGCTGGGCGTGGTGGCACATAGCTGTGGTTCCAGCTACTTGGAAGGATCACTTGAGCCCAGCAGGTCGAGGCTGCGGTGGTCGTGAGCATGCCACTGCACTCCAACCTGGGTGGCAAGAGTGAGACTCCAATTTAAAAAAAAAAGGGGGTGGGGTGGGGGTGGGAAAACGTTCTACTTAGGAAATATTGCTGCTCTGTGATTAGCAATATGATGGATATTGTTTTAAAAGGGTGAGAACTGAGAAACATTTTTAAATTGAGCAAATATTGGTGACTTTTGTTAAAACATTTAGGCATAACACATACAGTAAAGTGTACAAGTCTTATTAGTACATCTTGGTGAATTTTTACATATAAATGCATGCAGGTAAGTGCCTTCTAACCAGGTCAAGATATAGAACATTTTTCTGCATGAAAAAAGTGCTTTGTGCCCCCTCCTGTTAATTCATCCTCACAGAAGTAACCACCGTTATGACCTCTGTCACCACAGATGAGTTTTACTTGTTTCTGAATTTGCTTATGGCATATTTGTCCTCCTTTCTAAGGGGAGTGAGAATTGGTGCTTGAATCTGTCTCTCTCTTTTCTGTCCTTGTTTGGCATTGTTGTGTGGATTTGGAGGTAAATCAAATGATAGCTAGTTCTATGGCCCTTCTTCCCCGCTCCCCCAGTGTGGTTTATATCAGAGAGGCACCTTTTAGTGTTATTCATTAATAGTAACCCTTAGAAGTTAGTTTAATGACCTGAAACAGTTTAGAATGCAGAGACTTGAATTGCCTCTACAGATAATGTAGTTGTCTGGCTTGCTTTCATTACAGTATTCTCCAGGCATGTAGCCAAGAAGTAGGTGGAGGAGGTTGTGGATTGCCTCCTTATATAGATGCCTTTTGGAGCTTCTTTTGAAGTAGCTTCTAGGCATCATGTATGTTAGCTATCAGGCATTTCAGGTTGCTTGTTATAGTATTTGGGTATTTCTGGTGATTGTAGAGGTAATAAATAGCTGTACTTCTGTTTACATGTAGGCATCTACCTATCAACCTGAAAGTAGAATGTAACTAGAATGTTACCTTATGGACAGTTGCATAAAAGTTTGAATGGTTAAAGATCATGAGGAAGACTATAAATTATACTAAGAACTAAAACAAAATTGTTGATCATAATTTTTACTTCTAGTGCTTGAATCAGTTTTTTAAAAAATGGGATTAGTAGTGTAGCATTATTTTTCGTAAGTACTGCTCAGTGGGAGACTTATTGTGGTATACAATTATTATTAATTGGTGCTCTCAGAAGAAAAATATATTTCTGAAATGTTATAATAAAACTTAAAAAGTACATAATAATAATATATGTACCATTACATTCTAGTATACTAAGTTTTGAAGAATGGATATGTTTTATAAACTGCAGAAATGGAGATGAAGAGACTTCTTCATTAACGTTTAGAATATAAATGCTTGTGAGCTTATAGATGAAATTGTTTATTCTATATAAAGAAGTTTTGTCTTTTGGAATTTGTAATACGTTTGCTTAATACACTCTTTCTCTAAGGATTTTATTTTATTTTTACTTTTTATTTTTTTTGAGTTGGAGTCTCACTCTGTCGCCCAGACTGGAGTGCAGTGGCCGCTCCCGGCCACCGCAGCCTCGACCTGCTGGGCTCCGGCAATCCTTCCGCCTCAGCCTTCCAAGTACCCGGAATTACAGGCGTGCGCTGCCATGCCCGTCTGATTTTTTGATTTATTGTAGAGATGAGGTCTCACTGCCCAGGCGGGTCTCGAACCCGCGGGCTCAGGCAATCCTCTCACCTTAGCCTCCCAAAGGCGCGGGATTACAGGCTGAGCCACCAACCCTGGCTTCTCTAAGGATTTTATAGCTATCTTGAAGAAATAATAAAACTTTATCTATCAACTTTTCTTGTTGAAACTTTTGTGAAAGATAGAAGGCTAAAGCAAAATTGTTTAGATTAGACATTGAAAAAATATGTGGCTGGGCACTGTGGCTCGTGCCTATAATCCAGGCGGTTTTGGAGGCCGAGGTGAGAGGACTGCCTGAGCCCACGGGTTTGAGACTAGCCTGGGCAACTTGGTGAGACCTCATCTCTACAACAAATCAAAAAATTAGCCAGGCATGGTGGCAGCTGCCTGTAGTTCCAGCATCTTGGAAGGCTGAGGCAGAAGGATCGCCAGAGCCCAGCAGGTTGAGGCTGCGGTGGCAGGGAGCATGCCACTACCCTTCAGCCTGGATAACAGAGTGAGACTCCAACTCAAAAAAAAAAAAAAAAAAAGGAGTTCCACTGAAGTTTATTGAACAGAATTACATTAATTATGAAAAAGATTGGCAGCCAGATACAGCATGATTGAAGAAGTGATTGCATTCAGGAGGCCCAATTAGAAGTTACCATCTTGGTGGGTAGGGGAGGATGTGTTAAGAGTAAGGTTAGGTGATTTAAAGTAGTCAAATACTGTAGCCCTTAAGTTTGTAGTACGGAGCTAAATTAAGAATGAAACAATTTTGTCATCTTCTGGTATTCAAAATAAATTTACTTGGAGATACAATTTGCATATGAATTATTAACACTGATTGAGATACATCTATCTGCCTTTTTCTGTAAAAACTGATTTGAAGTTTTTTTCCTAGTTAGTTTGAAAACTAAGTACAGAGCCGGGCTCGGTGGCTCAGCCTGTAATCCCGTGCTTTGGGAGGCTGAGGTGAGTGGATTGCCTGAGCCCACGGGTTCGAGACTCACCTGGACAACTTGGCGAGACCTCATCTCTACAATAAATAAAAAGTTAGCCAGGCGTGGTAGTGTGCACCTGTAGTTCCAGCTACTTGGAAGGCTGAGGCGGAAGGATCGCCAGAGCCCAGCAGGTCAAGGCTGCGGTGGCCGGGAGCGACCATTGCACTCCAGACTGGGCGACAGAGTGAGAGTCCAACTCAAAAAAAAAAAAAAAGGAAAAAGAAAACTAAGTACAACCCAAGACAGTTATGCTGCAATACTATTTTCCTACTGTTTGCTACTTTGAAGGAAAAAATATTAGGGTGAATGATAAGAGGAGTTTGTAATTGTATTGCAGAATTTTAAGTTGTGATTGCGTATTTTAGCCATTGTTTTAAGAGACATTCTGATTTGTGTGAGATCTGATGGGAAAACAAGAGATATTAAAAATTAGTAAATTGAGCCGGGCTCGGTGGCTCAGCCTATAATCCCGCGCCTTTGGGAGGCTGAGGTGAGTGGATTGCCTGAGCCCATGGGTTCAAGACCCACCTGGGCAGGCGAGACCTCATCTCTACAATAAATCAAAAATCAGCCGGGTGTGGTAGCGCGCACCTGTAATTCCGGCTGCTAGGAAGGCTGAGGCGGAAGGATCGCTGGAGCCCAGCAGGTTGAGGTTGCGGTGGCCGGGAGCGGCCACTGCACTCCAGTCTGGGCGACCGAGTGAGACTCCAACTCAAAAAAAAAAAAAAGAACTTTAAAAAAAAAATTAGTAATCTGAACTACTTGTGTTAATACTTGTATTTAAGTAGGCACCTTTTTTTTTTTGAGTCGGAGTCTCACTCTGTCACCCAGGCTGGAGTGCAGTGGCACGCTCATGGCCACCGCAGCCTCGACCTGCTGGACTCAGGTGATCCTTCCACTTCAGCCTTCCAAGTAGTTGAAACTACAGGTGAGGGCTACCATGCCCGGAATATTTTTTGATTTATTGTAGACATGAGGTTTTGCAAAATTGTCCAGGCTGGTCTTGAATGGCTACTCTTGAACCCCTGAGCTCAGGCAACCCTCTCACCTCAGCCTCCCAAAGTGCTGGGATCACAGGCTTGAGCTACCCGCACCCGGCGATACTTGTTTTAATATTTAGGATATTTGGGGACACTCTGCTTTTGTAGGGAGAAAAAGTCTTAAAATGTAATTCTTTCTGACAGTAATTTCTTTTTCTTTCTTTTTTATTTTTTTTTTTAGTTGAAGTCTCACTCTGTCGCCGAGGCTGGAGTGCAGTGATACTCTCACGGCCACCACAGCCTCGACCTGCTGGGCTCAGGCGATCTTTCTGCCTTAGCCTTCCAAACAGCTGGAACTACAGGTACGCCCTACCTCGTCTGGTTATTTTTTGACTTATTGTAGAGACAAGGTCTCGCCAAGTTGCCCAGGCTGATCTTGAACCCCTGAGCTCAAACAATCCTGTTGCCTCAGCATCCCAAAGTGCTGAGATTACAGACTTGAGCCACCGCGCCCGGCCTAGTAATGTTGTTTTAATATGTACGATGTTTGTCTTTACTATACATTGTTTGTTTTGTTTTTGAGTAGGAGTTTCAGTCTGTTGCCCAGGCTGGAGTGTGGTGGCACAGTTACAGCTCACCACAGCCTCTGCATTCTGGGCTCAGGTGATTCTCCCACTTCAGCCTCCTGATTAGTTGGGATTACAGGTGCACACCACAATGCCCAGCTAATTTTTTGATTTTTTTGTAGGGATGAGGTCTCACTATGTTACCTAGGCTGGTTTTGAATTCCTGTGCTCAAGCAGTCCTGCTGCCTTGGCCTCCCAAATAGTTGAGATTACAGACTTGTACCCGGCCTTTGCTAGAGTTTTTGAGAGTTCCTAACTTCAGTGTATGTTATGTTTTTTAATGAGTAAAAGTCAGTTTTAAAACAGAAGTAGAAAAACAGGAAAAATTACAGAAGTAATATAACTAAACATTTCTGCTCTTTTTAAGAGGAAATAAAACAAGTTTAGGAGTTTTAAGATAGTATATTAGTCTTATTATAACAAATTTACTTTTTAACCATTCTCACAGTCAATATAGGCTTCAGCAAATTAAGATGTTAACAGTTGGGGTTTTGGGAAGTGATAAAATAAGGAGGTGTATTTGAGTCTGTCCAAGTTATCTGATGAGACAAATCACCTCAAGCAAAATAGAATGGGTTACTCCCTGCTGTCACTGGGAGCTAGAGATTTCATCTACATCTTTGAAATTGGAGTTTCTGTATAGATAGTATGGGTGAGAATGGGAGAGGGTAGAACTATCTACTGTTTTCTGATTATCATGATAAACTAGTGGTATGGTAATTTTCAGAAGTTTTTCTGAAAACCCTGCCCTGATTCATTTGCTTAAGTAGTCCCTTATTTATACCTCTGTGTGGTTCCAGGGTTTTTGGGAATAGACCCATCCCAACCTGTCTGTAGATCAAAGAAAGTTGAACCTTCCATCATCAGTGGAAAAGGCCTAGAATTAGTCTAGAATTGGTGCTGTAGAGCCTTGGAATGCTTCAGGAATTGGTGGTTACAGGTACCTCTGAAAGAACTGTCTAATAGTCTGTTGTAACAAGTAAGCAGTACTAAGCCGGGCTTGGTGGCTCAGCCTGTAATCCCGCGCCTTTGGGAGGCTGAGGTGAGTGGATTGCCTGAGCCCGTGGGTTCGAGACCCGCCTGGGCAGGCGAGACTTCATCTCTACCATAAATCAAAAAATGAGCCGGGCGTGGTAGCGCGCGCCTGTAGTTCCAGCTACTCAGAAGGCTGAGGCGGAAGGATTGCTGGAGCCCAGCAGGTCGAGGCTGCGGTGGCCGGGAGCGGCCACTGCATTCCAGTCTGGGCGACAGTGAGACTCCAACTCAAAAAAAAAAAAAAAAAATACAAGTAAGCAATACTCATGGTGCCAGGAAAGGGTCTCTTATTTCCATCTGAGTTTCTTCTTTGATGTTCAACTGGAAGATCTCTGTACTTGAGAACAGTAGGCCCAGCTCAGGTTAAGAGCATCATACCAAAAAACAGGGGGAATTGAGTAAAAATCTACATGTTGATCTGGGAATCATCCCCAGGGCTCTTTTCCCCTCCCAGTTCTGAGAATACTGGCTGTCAGGCTCCTGACCCCAGATGTGAGATGACATTGTAAGATTCATCCTGCGACAGCAAACTGCTGAGACCAGGGAAAAGTCCAACTGAAAATAACAGATGGGAATCCACCAGGAAATGGCCAGATTGATCATCCTAGAGTATGCTTATCCACTAACACAGAATTGCAAGGTAACTTTTAAGTACCTTACTCTTAAATATGAGACTAAGAATCACTAAACATTTGAAAATAACCCAATATGAAAGATAGAAATACTTCAAGAAAAAGACAACTTTTAATAAAAAGTTACTGATTTCTTCAGAAGTAAGAGTATATTGTGTCTTTGAAGTAAGAAAGTATGCTGTGAAAAAGCAATGCTTAGACAACAAAGATGAGCTTTTAGAAATTTAGAATATGAAACATGTCATAGAAGAGTTGGAAATTCAGAACATTAATTTTTTTTTTTTTTTTTTGAGTCAGAGTCTCACTCTCTCTCCCAGGCTGGAGTGCAGTGGCATGCTCACAGTCACCGTAGTCTTGACCTGCTGGGCTCAGGTGATCCTTCTGCCTCAGCCTTCCAAGTAGCTGGAACTACAGGCATGTGCTACCACACCTAGCTAATTTTTTGATTTATTGTAGAGACGAGATCTCGCCATGTTGCCCAGGCTGGTCTTTAGCTCATGGGCTCAGGCAAACCTCTTCCCTCCGCCTCCCAAAGTGCTGGGATTACAAGCGTAAGCCACCATGCCCAGCTACATTGGATTCTTAATAGAAGACTGGAAGATAAATTCTGCCTCAAAGCAGGATGAAAAGAATTGTAAAGTAGCAGAAAATAAGAAAATTAGAGCTCACACTTGCAAATTTAAGATATGAAAAATAAGAATTACAGAATGGCAGAAAAATTACTTCAGAATTTTAGAAATTATTTAAGAATAATTAAGTAAAGTTAGTTTTAGCTGGGTGTGGTGGCTCACGCCTGCAATCCCAGCACTTTGGAAGGTGGAGGCGAGAGGATTGCCTGAGCCCAGGGGCTCGAGACCAGCCTGGGCAACTTGGCAAGACCTTGTCTCCACAATAAATCAAAAAATTAGCCGGGCGTGGTGGCATGTGCCTGTATATCCCAGCTACTTGAGAGTCTGAGGTCAAAGGATTGCCTGAACCCAGCAGGTTGAGGCTGCGGTAGCTGTGAGTGTGCTAATGCAACAGAGTGAGACTCCGGCTTAAAAAAAAACCAGTTTCTACAAGGAAAGGGCTCGTGAATGCTCAGCATAGTGATGGGGGTAGCGGTGGGGGACCACATCAATGTATATCATGACAAATTTGAGACTCCAGAAATACAGGGATGATCCAGAAAGCTTTCAGGAATGGAGCAGCATATAAAAAGGTTTATGAGTCAGTAACATTGGAAGATAATCAGTAATGGAGTAATAGCTGCAAAATCCTCAAGGAAAGTTATTTTTAAACTGTTCATTCTATATCCTACCAGGCTATCAAGCATGGGAGTAGGCTAAAAATTTGAAATATGAGCTAAAGGATATTTACTTAAAATGTCCTGTATCTCAGAAAGTTACCAGAATGCACAGACTTCATCAAAGTGGTGGGGTAACCAAAAAGAGGAGGGATCCAGGAAGTGGGTTGCAGTACAGGAGAGGGGCAAAGAGAGTTTTTAGGATGATGCTGAAGATTCAAGGATGGTGACTGTCCAGGTCTGAAGAGTAGCCAGTTTATATTGGGACAGGAGGACAAAGGGATCTAGATGGAATACATTTAGAGGAAAAAAGGAAAGGAATAGAGGGAATTATTGTGACTTACTTCATAAGGAGTAGTTATCGTTGGTTCTCTTGTAATATCTTGGTCTAGTTTTATTATGAAGCTAATATTAGCCTCATAGAATAAAGTGCAGCAGCATGATCAGAACTTATTGCAGCCTCGAATTTGAGCAATCCTCCTGCCTCAGCCTCCTGAGTAGCTGGGACTACAGGCAAGCATCACTATACCTGTCTAGGTTCTGGGCTTCTCTTTGTGGGAAGTTTTTTGATTACTAATTCAATCTCTTGTTATAGGTCTCCTCAGGTTTCCTGTGTTATCTGTAATCAGTTTTAATCCTTTATGCTTTTCTAGGAATTTGTTCATTTCATCTGCATTATCTAATTTGTTGGCATACGGTTGTTCAATATGTTACCCTATAACACTGCTTCTTATTACAATTTTGGTGGTAGTGACCCCTTTTTCATTCTCAATTATAGTAATTTAAGTCTTCTCAGTCAGTTTAACTGAAGGTTTGTCAATTTTGTTCTTTTCAAAGAACCAACTTTTGGTTTTATTGATTTTTTTTTAACATTTCTTAAGGTAGAAGGTTAGGTTATGGATTTGAAATCTTACTTTTTCGAGTTGGAGTCTCAGTCGCCCAAGCTGGAGTGCAATGAGCGGGCCACAGCAGCCTCGACCTGCTGGGCTCAGGTGATCTTTCCACTTCAGCCTTCCAAGTAGCTGGAACCACAGGCATGCACCACCACGCCTGACTGAGTTTTTGATTTGTTGTAGAGTCAAGGTCCCACCTTGTTGTTCTGGTTGGTCTTGAACCCCTGAGCTCAGGTGTTCCCAAGGATTGGGTTTACAGGCGTGAGCCACGCGCCTGGCCAAGATCTTCTTTTTTAGTGTAGGTATGTATAGTTGTAAATTTCCCTCTAAGCACTGAATTTACTTCATCCTGTAAGTTTTGGTATGTTATGTTTTTGTTTTTATTTATCTCAATCTATTTTCTAATTTCTCATGTGGTTTCTTCTTTGGCTTACTGGTTATTTAGGAATTTGTTGCTTAATTTCCACATATTTGTTGATTTCCCAAGTTTCCTTCTGTTACTTGATTTCTAGTTTTATTCCATTGTCATCAGAGAGCATAACTTACTCTGTATGATTTCATTCCTTTTACATGTATTGAAGCTTATTTAATGGCCTAGCATGTGGTCTGTTCTGGAGAATGACCCTTATTCACTTGAGAAGCATGTGTATACCGCTATTGTTGGGAGGAAGGTTCTGTAGATGTCTGTTAGGTTCAGTTTATAGTGTTCCAGTCTTCTATTGCCTTGTTGATATTCTGTCTGGTTCCATCCACCATCGAAAGTGAGGTCTTGGGCTGGGCGCAGTGGCTCATGCCTGTTATCCCAGCACTTTGGGAGGCCGAGGTGAGAGGATTGCCTGAGCCCAGGGATTCAAGACCAGTCTGGGCAACTGGGCAACACCTTGTTTCTACAATAAATCAAAAAATTAGCTGAGCGTGGTGGCACATGTTTGTAGTTATAGCTATTTAGAAGATTGAGGCAGAAGGATCGCCTGAGCCCAGCAGGTTGAGGCTGCAGTGGCCGTGAGCATACCACTGCACTCTACCCTGGGCAACAGAGTGAGATTCCGACTCAAAAAAAAAAAAGAGAATGTGAGGTATGGGAGTTTCCAACTTTTATTTTAGAATTGTCTTTTTCATTTCAATTCTGTCCATTTTTGCTTCATTTATTTGGAGTTACGTTAGGTGTGCATATGTTTATACTTGACATTTAATTTCTTGGATTAACCTTTTTATTATAAAGCATCCTCATTGTCCCTAGTAACATTTTTTTTTTTCTTTTTTTTTAGTTGCAGTCTTACTCTATCACCCAGGCCGTTCCTGGCCACTGCAGCCTCAACCTGCTGGGCTCCGGCGATCCTTTTGCCTCAGCCTTCCAAGTAGCTGGAACTACAGGTGTGCTACCACGCCTGGGTAATTTTTTTGATTTATTGTAGAGATGAAGTCTCGCCAAGTTGCCCAGGTGGGTCTCGAACCCACGGGTTCAAGCAATTCATTCACCTCGTCCTCCCAAAGCGCGGGATTACAGGCTGAGCCGCTGAGCCACTGAGCCTGGCTGACATTTTTTGCTTTAATGTCTATTGTGTCTGATAAGAGTACAACCACTGCAGCTCTTTGGCTACTGTTTGCACGGTATATCTTTTTCTGTCCTTTTACTTTCAGCTTATTTGTAGCTGTAAATCTCAAGTGTGTCTCGTATAGACAGCATATAGTTGAATTATGTCTGCCAATGTCTGCTTTTTGATTGGCGTGCCCATTTAATTTGCATTTCATATAATTAACAGTAAGGTAAGATTTGCAGCTGCAGTTTTGCTGTTTGTTTTTTGTATGTCTCAAGGTTTTGTTTTGCTTTATTTTTTGGTTGTTCCTTTCTTTCTCTAGTGACTTCCTTTGTGTTAAATAGGTATTTTCCAGTGTACCACTTCAATCACTTATTGTTTTGTACGATATGCCGTTGTTTCTGTAGTAGTCATCCTAGGAATTACAGTTAACAACTTTATTTTAGTCTGCTTCAAATTAATGTCAAGTTAATTTCAATAATAGACAGAATGCTTTCTGCTGTTTAGCTCCATTCTCTTCCTCTCCTTTGTGCTGTTATTACCACACAAATTACATTCTTTTATGTCTTTTAAATAAGATACGAAGAATGATACAAACAAAACAATTGTACTTTCTTTATTCACTGGTGTAGTTACCTTCATCATGCTCTTTATTTCTTAAGGTGAACTTAGGTTACTGTCTAGTGTCCTTTCAAAGTGTTTATTTGTGTTTCCTTTATTTTTATAATTTTCCTTTATTTTTGAAGAATAGTTGTAGAATTCTTTTTCTTTGAAAAATAGTTTGATAGAATTCTTAGTTGACAGTCTTTTTCTTTCAGTACTTTGAATATATCTTACCATTGCCACCTTACTTCCATGATTTCTCATGAAAAATTAGTCATTAATGTTGTTGAAGATCTCTGTGACAAGTTACTTTTATCTTGCTTCTACTAAGATTTTCTCTTTCTTTTTCAGCAGTTTTATCATGGTGTCTTTAGGCATGGGTCTGTTTGAGTTTTTCCTCCTTGTAGTTCCTTGAGCTTTTTTTGAGTGTTCAGGTTTTTTTTCATCAAATTGGGGGACTTTTTAGTCGTATTTCTTTAAATGCTTTTCCTGCCCTGTTCTTATCTCCCCTGTCTTCTGGCACTCCTTTTTGTGTATGTTGATGTGTTTAATGTTGTTCTGCAGATCTCATAGGCCCTATGAATTTTTAAAAATTTGTTTTTCTTTTTGTTCCTCAGACTGGATAATCTCAATTGGTCTATTTTCAGTTCATTGGATTTTTTTGTTTGTTTGTTTGCTTTTCTTTTTGCCTCTTCAGATTTGCTATTGAAACCCTCTAGTGAATTGTTCATTTTTGTTATCGTGCTTTTTAACTCTAGAATTTCTATTTTTTTCATAATTTCTTTTATTTTTTATTTTTTATTTTTTGAGTTGGAATCTCACTTTGTCACCCAGACTGGAGTGCAGTAGCCGCTCCCGGCCACCGCAGCCTCTACCTGCTGGGCTCTGGCGATCCATCCGCCTCAGCCTTCCAAGGAGCTGGAACTACAGGTGTGTGCTACCATGCCTGGCTAATTTTTTTTTTTGATTTATTTTAGAGATGAGGTCTCACCAAGTTGCCCAGGCAGGTCTCGAACCCACAGGCTCAGGCAATCCACTCACCTCAGCCTCCCAAAGAATTTCTTTTATTTATATTCTCTATACATGAGTCATCCATCTCATACTCTCCTTCAGTTCTATAGTTTTTTAAGGTTTCCCTTAGTTCTTTGAGTATGCCTAAAATAGCTGATTTTAAAACTTAGTCTAGTTAAAAAAGGCCAGTATCAGCCGGACTGGACTGGTGGCTCAGCCTGTAATCCCGTGCCTTGGGAGGCTGAGGTGGGTGGATTGCCTGAGCCCGCGGGTTCGAGACCTGCCTGGGCAACTTGACGAGACCTCATTTCTACAATAAATCAAAAAACTAGCCAGGCGTGGTAGTGCGCACCTGTAGTTCCAGCTACTTGGAAGGTTGAGGCGGAAGGATCGCTGGAGCCCAGCAGGCAAGGCTGCGGTGCCTGGGAGCAGCCGCTGCACTCCAGTCTGGGTGACAGAGTGAGACTCCAACTCAAAAAAAAAAAAAAAAAATCCAGTATCTAGTTTTCCACAGGGACAGTTTCAGTTGATTGCTTTTCCTCCCTAGGTGTGTGGACCATACTTTCTTTTTTTTTTTTGAGTTGGAGTCTCACTCGGTCGCCCAGACTGGAGTGCAGTGGCCGCTCCCGGCCACTGCAGCCTCGCCTGCTGGGCTCCAGCGATCCTTCCGCCTCAGAATTAGCCAGAATTACAGGCGTGCGCTACCACGCCCGGCTGATTTTTTTATTTATTGTAGAGATGAGGTCTCGCTGCCCAGGCGGGTCTCGAACCCGCGGGCTCAGGCAGTCCACTCACCTCAGCCTCCCAAAGGCGCGGGGTTACAGGCTGAGCCACCGAGCCCGGCTCATACTTTCTTGATTTACAAAAAACAGTCATATAATCTTTTTGTTGAAAAATGTGCATTTAAAGTAATGTGACAGCTTTGATAATCATATTCCCCTTTGCCTCCAGCCCCATTGCTATTTGTTTTAGTGATTTTTCTCAACTAATTCTATTAAATCTGTATTCTCTGTCATGCGTGGCCATTGAAATCTCTCTGCTCAGTTAGCTTATTGGTCAGCTAATGATCGGACACATGTTTCCTTAAATACTTGGGATCAATAAATCTCCAGTCTTTGTTGAAGTTCTGTGTATGTTGGGGCATGCCTTCAACACTGAGCTAGGAAGTTTACAACTCTGCCTTACCCATCACTTCCTGCTTGTGTAAAGCCTCAAGGTTAGCCACAGATGAGCACCTAGGACCTGTTCACGTCTTTCTTGGGCATGTGCATAGATTCTCAGGAATATGTTGGAGTTTTTCAAAGCATGTTTTTTGTTTTGTTTTGTTTGTTTTTTGAGTTGGAGTCTCACTCTGTCACCCAGACTGGAGTGCAGTGGCCGCTCTCGGCCACCGCAGCCTTGACCTGCTGGGCGCCGGCGATCCCTCCGCTTCAGCCTTTCAAGTAGCTGGAACTAAAGGCGCGCGCTACCACGCCCAGCTAATTTTTAAAAATTTTATTGTAGAGATGAGGTCTCACCAAGTTGCCCAGGCCGGTCTTGAACCCGCGGGCTCAGGCAATCCACTCACCTCAGCCTCCCAAAGTGCTGGGATTACAGGCTGAGCCACCGAATCCGGCTTCAAAGCATATTTTTAACAGATTTGTTGAAGTATAATTAACATATAATAAACCACATGTTTACAATGGACAATTTGAACAGATTTGATATGGTATACACATGGAATCATCTCGACATTACTTACAAAAATGATTTTGCTCAGTTTATACATCTCTGAGTTTGAAATATATCTGAACCTTGGACTCCCCTTCCCCTTGGTACTCCTAGCTCTATGTCAGAAATACTGATCAGTTTCTGAGCTGCCTCATCTGTATTGGCAATCAGTCCTAAGGCAAAAGCATCCCCAAATGTTTGGTTCATATCTGTAGTTTTCCATCTTTTCTCAAATCTTTCTCTGGTCATCTTTTATTGTCATGTTCTTTCTGATGCCCTCAAGTCAGTGATTTTTAATATTTTATTCAGTTTCTCTAATACAGCTCAGTGGGAGGGTCAAATATGATCTATTTTTTGTTATTGCAATTATTTCAGACATATTTGGGTTGATGGGTATATATGATATCAATAGGGTGAGGTCTCTGTTTTTTTGGCTTAGATTTTTTCCGTGGTAACTTCATTCCTAAACATGTTCTCTCAGTGAAGTGACAAAGATGGCCACTGGCTGTTCTGACCTACATCATTCTCACAGCTGTTGTTTCTGCTGAAGAGAGTGACACTTTCCCAGTAGTTTCTGCAGATATCCTGAGAAAGATTCTGAATCTCCCACTCTGGGTTATGACCCCATTCATTAACAAATTACTGTGGTTCGGAGGACAGAGTACTCCTATTCTGTGAGGGTCACTTGTTTATCCCTCCTTCTATTTACCTAGGTTTGGCGCCACTGTAATAGTTCAGTAAGAATACTCCCTTAAAGGAAAATCAGGGTGCTGTTAACAAAAATAGAGGGAATGTTCGAGATAGAAGATTGCTCTATAACAGTTTTTCCAGATTTGGGGGTATCTTGAAAAATTTCACTGTATAGTTGGATCCAGTAAAGCTGTCTAGGAATAAAATTTTACAATGTAATTGGCTGGTGACATTACTTAACAAAAATGATTTTACTAGTTTATGTATCTGTGAATTTGAATAAACTTGTCTGTAATCACAGCACTTTGGGAGGCCGAGGTGAAAGGATTTGCCTGAGCCCTGGGGGTTCGAGACCAGCCTAAGCAACTTGGTGAGACCTCAGTCTCTACAAAAATCACACACAAACTAGCTGGGTGTGGTGTCATGTGTCTGTAGTTCCAGCTACTTGGAAGGCTGAGGCAGAAGAATCATTTAAGCCCAGCAGGTCGAGGCTATGGTGGCTGTGAGCATGCCACTGCACTCCAGCCTGGGTGACAAGAGTGAGACTCCAACTCAAAAAAAAAAACAAAACTTGTGATAAAATGTTTTGTGGAGTTACTGCCAACAAAAGAATAAAAGTTCTTTTAATCCCTTTTTCCCCCTCCTTGACTTTAAAATTCGATAGACCTAAATCAAATGTTAATCTAAAATAATGCCTTCTGGGGCTAAGAAAAATTTATTATGTAATTGTTAAGATATAGTTGCTGTATCAGTTAGCTGTTGCTGTGTAACGGATTGCCCTGAAACTTAGTGGTTTAATGCAGTAGAAATATATTACTAGAGCAAGTGTTTGAGTCAGCAAGGCAGTGGTTTTGGCTGGATTCATTTATGAGTTTGCATTTAAAAGCAGGTCAGGAAAGTAGCTCTGCTTTTCTTGACTGAATTCTCACTTGCCTGGCTATAGGCTGATCCAGGATAGGATAGGACATCTGGGATGCCCTTTCACCCTATGATAGATTAGAGTGGGCTTGTTCTCATGACAGTGGCAAGACTCTAAAAAAAAGAACAGAAACATGAAAGGTCTCTTGAGGCCAAAGGACAGAACTGGCAAACTGTGATATCTGCTGAATTCTACTTATTAGGTCAATCCCAGAGTTAAGTGATTGGGGAAAGAACCACCTAAACTTCATTGCCAAATACTTGGATTACAGGAGTGATGTAGAATTGAGCTATCTTTGCGAAGAAACTCTGTGATTAAGTCTGTAAAATTAGATGAATTTTCAGTGTTTACTTAGTTCTGGCCCCATTATATTTCAGTAGATATTTCAGTAGAAATTGTGTTTGATTATAGAAGTTGGGCAGATATAAATTGTGTGTTTCAGTCTGTCCAGTAATCCAGATGACTTTTTGCTATGTTTGTTTCATAAGGCATGTCTAATGAAGTATTGAAAGCATTGTTTATGCATTGAATTACCAATTGTAGATAGATGCTAGTAAATTAGCAATTGTTGAAAGATTTGTGCCTTTACTCTTTTGGTTCTAAATGATGGTGTTCTTTTATTATCATCCTAACTTTCTTAATTTGAGATTTTACTTTTTGGTGTTTATTCTTTGCATATTTTGAATTTTTTCCAGATTTATCAAAGTGTAATTGACATATAATAAATCACATGTTTGAAACGTATAATTTGAACAGATTTGATTTCAGTATGCACCCATGAAATTATAACCACAGTCAACATAGTGAATATTCTTCACTTTCAAAAGTTTCTTTGTGCGCCCCCTTGTGCTTCTCTTTTTTTCCTTCTCCTGTGCCCAGGCAATGACTTGATCTGCTTTAGGTCACTTACAAGGTAGTTTGTATATCCTCCAATTTTATTTTATTTACCTACTTGTTTTTTAAATTTTATTTTAAAGATGTGGGGTACAGTTCAGCGTTAGGTATACAAACGTTGATTATGCAGGGACCCTTACTGATGAGGTGTGCCCCTCACTCCCCTAGCAGTTACCCTCAACTGCCAATCCCACCCCTCCTCCCATCAAATTTTATATAAATGAAGTCATGTAGCATGTACTCTTTTTGCTGAATTTTTTCACTCAGCATAATTATTTTGCGATTCATCCATGTTGCATGTATTATTAGTTCAGTCTATTCCCTTGTATGGATCTAATGTAAGGATTCATCACAAGTTGATAGACATTTCCCCCTTCCCCCCTCCCTACTTTTTGGCTATTACAAATACAGATATTTGTATACAAACTCTTGTAGGGACATATGCTTTCATTTGTTTGGATAAATACTTAGGAGTGGAATGACTCGATCATGTAGTAGGTGTATGTTTGACATTTTAAGAAATGGTGAAACTGTTTTACAGAGTAGTTGTATTATTTTATCTTCCCATATGAATGTATGAGAGTTTCAGTTCCTCTGCTTGTTCACCAACACTTGATATGGTTAATCTTATATTTTAGCCATTCTTTTTTTTTGAAATAAAAAGATGACTTTATTTCAGAGAAAAAAAAAGTAAAATGTGATTTTTAAAATAAAATTTGTGAAAATAATCTTTGTAGTTATAATTGGAATTTTCTATTATATAGTGTTTTGTTACCATAATCATTTCAAGGGTTCAATAGTTTGCTCAAACACCTATCATGTCAACATGTTATAAAAATACCTTACATGGGATACTTTTATTTACTTATAATATTAAAATATTTAATATAATATTTTCTTTCTTATAGTCACAAAAGAAACCAAAAATATAACTATGATCTGGACATATTTCTTACAGAAGTAATTCTATAGATTTCATTTGTATTTTAGCCAGTCTTATAGCTCTAATTTGCCCTTTCCTACTGACAAACCATACTGAGCATCTTTTCATATGCTTATTTGTCATTCATATAGAGTTGCTAAAGTGCCTCTTCAAATCTTCTGTCTATTTTGTAATTGGCTTGTTTCATTATTATTGAAGGTGCTAAAAGCAGATTTATCGAGGCAAAATTGACATGCAATGAAGTACACATATTTAAAGTATACAATTTGATGAATTTTGACGTATGTATACACTTGGCAAGCCGTCATCACAAACAAAATGATATATTTATCACCCCCCAAAGTTTCCTGGTGCCACTTTGTATTTCTCACTCCTCTCTCACGTTCCCCTTTGGAGTCTGTCTTTTAAATAGCATGTAGGTCAGGGTTATTTCCCCTCCCTAATAAGGCAAGACTCCTTTTTAGCTAGGGTTAACTGAATTAGGAGACTTTCTGCTCTGTCTGAAGGGAACGGGCATTATTTCAGGCACTGTGTGAGACTAGGGCAATATTCCCTTTTATCTTCTTGGGTGACTCCATTATCGCCTTGTATAGTTTCCACGCAGGGTTGTCCTAATTATTAGGCATCTGGATACTTGAGGATGTCCTCTCTTTTTGCAGTATCTTTCCAGTATTCTGCTCTATGATCTCTAACTATCTTGCTTGGCTTCTTTGAATTTCTAGCTTGGCCTCCTCAACTCTGGAAGACCACCAGATTCTGCCTGGGTACCCTTTCGCTGGGCAGGGGTCTGTACTCTATCCAGGGATTAAGTTGCTCTCCTTGTTTATTTCCTTTCTTTTTTTTTTCTTTAAGAAAGAAGGAGTTTATTAAGCAACGAAGCCCTCTAGAAAAAGAGGGAGCCCCTGAAATGGGTTATCCCGTTTATTTCCATTCTTTCAGGGTTCACCATCAGTGATTTTCTGATGTCTAATATCTGAAAAACTGTGGTTTCATATGTGTTTTCAGCTTTCTTTTTTTTTTTTTTGAATTAGCCTACCACGCCTGGCTAATTTTTTTGGTTTATTGTAGAGACGAGGTCTCGAACCCGCGCGCTCAGGCAATCCACTTGCCTTGGCCTCCCAAAGTGCTGGGATTACAGGCTGAGCCACCAAGTCCGACCTGTTTTCAACTTTCTTAGACCTTTCAGGAAAGTGAGAAAACCCAATTCCTGACTGTTGTATGTGTTTTTTCCTTTGATATTTTTTTATTGTGGTAAAAAGCATATAATAATTATATTTACAATCTTGGTCTTTAGAACTTTTCATTTTGAAAACTGAAACTTTATATTAAATACTAATTTCGTCTCTCCTCTCCCCTAGACCATGACAACCACTTTTCCACTTTCTGATTCGCTGCTTTTGACTACTTTAGATACTGTATGTCGGTGGAGTCACACAGTATTTGTCCTTTTATGATTGGCTTATTTCATTAGCATAATGCCCTCAAGTTTCATCCATATTGTAGCATGTAATGAGAATATCCTTCTTTTTTTTTTTTTGAGTTGGAGTCTCACTTGGTCGCCCAGACTGGAGTGCAGTGGCCGCTCCCGGCCACCGCAGCCTCGCCTGCTGGGCTCCGGCGATCCTTCCGCCTCAGCCTTCCAAGTCACTGGAACTACAGGCGTGCGCTACCACGCCCGGCTGATTTTTTGATTTATTGTAGAGATGAGGTCTCGTTGCCCAGGCGGGTCTCGAACCCACGGGTTCAGGCAATCCACTCACCTCAGCCTCCCAAAGGCGCGGGATTACAGGCTGAGCCATCGAGCCCGGCTTAATATCCTTCTTTTTTAAGACTGCATAACATTCCGCTATAATACTGAGGTTGCCAAAAAACACATTTTAAGAGATGTTATCTATGTGTTACTTTTTGAAGTTGGATTGAATTATGGTATCAGTGTGTAGTATGATGTTTGCTCAAAGATGGTGTTAATCAAATGAATGCTAGTGTCATCATGCGACACACAGGACAATTAAAGAAATGGCGGAAGCATGGTTGTCATTTGAGGAGTTCAAGACCATTTTGAAGTGGTATTTGAAATTCGAGAACTTGGTGGAAGTGCAATAATGGAGGTGTGAGTATGCAACAGAACCTTCAACACACCTAACAACTGCACACATTCATGAGACACATGGTACTCTGTGATATGCACAAGAGAAGATTCGGGAGGTCTTGCCCAGCAACAAGACCTCCAGTAGTTCGCTGTAATCAGAATTGTTGGATGCTGATGGTAACCACTTTTAGCACTTCTTGTAATTGCAGAAGTCAAATGTGACTTGTATTCATTTGTTATTGGTATATATTGAGTATTGCAATTTTAGTACAGTTTTTTTCTTTTCTTAAAATGTGTATACCTTTTTTTGGCACCCTCTCTCTATATACCACATTCCTTTATTCATTCACTGATGGACAGTTGGGTTACTTCCACCTCTTGGATATTGTGAATAATGCTGCTGTGATAGGCAAATATCTTTTCGAGATCTGGCTTTGAATTCTTTTGCACATATGAATTGGGATTGCTGGATTATATACTAATTTTATTTTTAATTTTTTGAGGCCCTGTCATTCTGTTTTTCATAATGGCTGCAGCATTTTATATTCCAGCCAGCAGTGCACCAAGAGTGCCAATTTCTCTACATTCTTGCCAATACTTGTTATTTTTTAGGGTTTTTTGATAGGACCCTGATGGATGTGAGATCTCTTGTGATTTTGATTTGTATTTCTCTGATGATTAATGATATTGAACATCTTTTCTTTATATGAGTTTTTTTTGAGTTGGAATCTCACTCTGTTGCCCAGGCTGGAGGGTAGTGGCATGCTCACAGCCACCGCAGCCTGGACCTGCTAGGCTCAGGTGATCCTTCTGCCTCAGCCTTCCAAGTAACTGGAACCACAGGCATGTGCCACCAGACCCAGCTAATATATATATTTTTAAATGTATTGTAGAGTTGCCCAGGCTGGTCTCGAACTTCTGGACTCAGGCAATCCTCTTGCCTGCACCTCCCAATCTGCTGGGATTATAGGCATGAGCCATTGTGCTGGGCTCTCTGTTTTTTTCTCATTATAGATGAAATGGTAGCACTGGATTGCATTCTGAATGGCTGCTGCAACCTTCACATATTGGTCTATATTTGGGTCCTATGCCTCAAAAACAGTACCTCTTCAAATAAGGAAATTCCCCTTGCTGTTTCCTGCATTGCGAATCTCTTTGGTTCTTCAGTTATTTCTTTTTCTTTCTCTTCCCCCTTTCTCTGGGCCTCCAGTTCTATCAGGTCTCCATCAGAAAGCTCTTCACGTTGTACATCAAGGAGTTCAGTGAAGTCGTCCTCCAGCAGGTCTAACTTCAGCTTCTCTCTGGGACTCACTAAGCTGCTGAAGATCTCTTTGGATTCCTCAGTCACCTTCTCAAACCCATGAAAATCGTGAACTGCAGGCAAAAATTCTTCCAAACCCCATTTATAGTGACAGCCATAACCTCATGCCAAACAAAGTCAATTTTTTTATAGCCTTGTAGTTGTTATAGCCCTTCCAAAATTGTTGTAAAGTTGTTCCTGAATCATCACTTGCCTTTACAGCCTGACGAAAAGTGTGACATAAACAGTATTTCTTGAAAGTCACTAGAACTCCCTGGTCCATAGGTGGAATGAGTGACGTAGTATTTGGTGGCAGATGTACTACTTTGATGTTGGGATAAAGTTGCCCGTGACTGGAGAGAGGAGGATGGCCCAGAGCACTGTTGAACAGCAAACGAATGTTGAGTGCCATGTCCTTCTCCAAGCAGTATTCCTTTATCTCCAGGATAAAGTGGTTAAACAGTCCTGGAAAATGGCCTATGTAACCCAGGCTTTGGGGTTACTCTTCCACACAGCAGGAAGAGTCCTTGGTTATGTTTTTAAGGGCTCTTGGGTTCTCTGAAGAACTGAGAGAGGTTTTAGCTTCATATCGCCAGAAACATTTCTACCAAATAACAGACCAAACAACAGCGTTATCCTATCCTTTGCTGCTTTATAGTCTGATAACAACTTTTCCTCCTTACTGATGTAACTTTGGTCTGGTATCCTCTTTTAGTATAGTACTGTCTCATCCATATTAAAATCTGCTTGGATCTCATCACTTTGGGAGGCCAAGGTGAGAGAATACCTGAGCCCGCAGGTTCGAGACCAGCCTGGGCAACTTGGCGAGATCACATCTCTACAATAAATAAAAAAATTAGCCAGGCATAGTGGCACGTGCCTGTGGTCCAGCTACTTGGAAGACAGAGGCGGATCGCATGAGCCCAGCAGATCGAGGCCATGGTGGCCGTGAGTGTGCCACTGCACTCCAGCCTGGGCGACAGAGTGAGACTCCACTCAAAAAAAAAACCAAAAAACAAAAAAAAAAACCTGCTTGGGTAAACACGTGCCTTCATCAATAATTTCCAGAAGCATTTAAGGAAATTCCCAGGCAGCTACTCTGTCTGCACTCGCTGCATTGCCGCTTACTTTTATATCGTGAAGGTTGGTTCTAGCCTTGTACCGGTGAAACCAGCCATGACTAGCATTAAAAGATATGCCTTCTGAGTTTTCACCGTGTTTTTTCTTCAAGTCTTCATAAAGGCTTTTAGCTTTCTCTTGAATCAGCATTAAGCTAAGTGGGACTCGACACTGATGCTGATTCTGCATCCACACACTGAGCAGTTTCACCATCTTCTCTATCACTTTTCCTTGCTTCTTCGATATTACTGTTGACATCATTGGCACAACAAACTTCACATGTTCCTTGATCTTGTCCTTGTTCTTTAGAACCATGCTATCAGTTGAACAATTCATGTCATAAGAACAAGCGACAACTACCATCTTTTTACCTTGCTCAGCTCTCCCTGTTATTTTCACTTTTGTTTCCACTGTTAGCACATGGTACTTCTTAGCAGTTACCAGCTACATCACCACTGCTTTTACATTTGGTTCCAGACATTCTGGGCTTGAAATAAAGATATTGTACTCTATACAGTACTGTAAAGTACACAAAAGCACGACCACTTGTAGAGGATGCACACACACGACAATGTACACCAGATACATGAACTAACTTATGTGACTGAACATGCAAATGCACATTTGCATCTGAAAGTTTGCAACTTGAAGGTTTGTATGTAGGGAACTTACTGTACAGACTCACTGCAATCTGTCAAATTCCCAATGGCATTTTTAGCAAAAATAGAAAAACTCATCCTTAAATTCATATGGAATCTCAGGGTCCCAAAAAGCCAAAACAAACTTGAAAAAGAACAAGTACCCCACATCTTTATAATAATAATAATAATAATAATAATAATAATAATAATAAAAGAAGCCGGGCTCGGTGGCTCAGTCTGTAATCCCGCGCCTTTGGGAGGCTGAGGTGAGTGAATTGCCCGCCTGGATAGGTGAGACCTCATCTCTACAATAAATCAAAAAAATTAGCCAGGCGTGGTAGCGCACGCCTGTAGTTCCAGCTACTTGGAAGGCTGAGGCAGAAGGATCACTGGAGCCCAGCAGGTCGAGGCTGCAGTGGCCGGGAGCGGCCACTGCACTCCAGTCTGGGCGACAGAGTGAGACTCCAACTCAAAAAATAAATAAATAAATAAAATAAAAGAACAACAGTTGGAGACATCACACTTCTTGATTTCAAAACATACTAGAAAAGCAATAATCAAGGCGGTAGTGATACTGACATAAAGATAGACATAAATCAAAGGCACAAAACAGCACAGAAATAAACCTGTGCTTGTATGGTCAAATGTTTTTCAACAAGTATGCCAATTACTATATAATGGAGAAATAACAGACTCTTAAACAAGTAGTGTAGGAAAACCTGATATTGACATGCAAAAGAATAAAGCTGAATCCTTATTTTATGCCATGCACAAACATGAACTCAAAATACATAAAAATCAAAAAATAAGATCTAGAACTGTAGAACTCCTAGAAGAAAACATAGGGGAAAGTTTCAGGACAATGAGTTTAGGTATGCTTTCTTGATTATGACATCAAAAGCACATGCAACAAAAGCAAAAATCAACAAATCAGATATCAAACTCCAAAACTTCTGTACATCAAAAGAAACAATCCAATTTACAGAATGAGAGAAAATATTTACAAATATATACCTGATAAGGGGTTAATTACCCAAAATATATAAGGAACTCATATTCAACAACAAAAAACAAATGACCCAATTTTAAAATAGCAAAGGACTTGAATTGACAATTCGCCAAAGAAGACATACAAAATAAGCATATGACTATAATCCCAGCACTTTGGGAGGCCAAGGTGAGAGGATTGCCTGAGCCCACGGGTTTGAAACCAGCCAGGGCAACTTGGTGAGACCTCATGTCTACAATAAATAAAAAAAATAAATTAAGCGTGTATGGTGGTGCATGCCTGTAGTTCCAGCAACTTGGAAGACTGAGGCAGAAGGATCCTGAGCCCGATAGGTCGAGGCTGCTGTGGCTGTTAGTGCGCCACTGTACTCCAGCCTGGGTGACAGACAGTGAGACTCCAACTCAAAAAAAATAAAAAATAAATTTTCTTTCCAATTGCTCATTGTTAGTGTATAGAAACATGACTGATTTTTGCATTTTTTTAATCCTACAAATTTGCTGAAACTACTTATCAGTTTTAACGATTGATTCTTTTTATGTGTGGAAATTTAGGGGTTTCTACATATGAGGAGGGACCTAAAGACTAGTGATTTATTTATAAAAATTTGTGTATTTATTCTTTTGTGTTTAAACTCAATCACCTTCAGAGTACTCTCCGTTTGATGCAGTACACCTATTGAGACACTTTTTTCACTGCTCAAAACAGTTTTTTAACTTTCAATTTTGATGCCTTTTAGTGCTTCTGCTCTTTTTTGTTACACCTCTTTCACTTGGGCAAACATTTCCCTTTGAGGACTTTTTTCATTTAGGACAACAGAAAAACAAAAAAAGTCACTCAGGGCAAGATCTGGTGAATAGGGAGGGTGAAGCACAGGGGTTATGCCATTTATAGTAAAAAACTGCTGAACATTCAGCACAGTGTTGGCAGGTGCACTCATACATCACCCATCATGAAATGGGCAAACATGTTGAAAGGATCTCTAGAAAAAATTCACTGAAGCTAAACACAGCCTCTCAGAACAATACTAGCTGGTACATGCTGCTGATGTGTTCCTCGAACACTTACCTAGCAAGGGAAGAGTGTATTTCAAGCGGCATGCCCTCCAAAAGATAATTTCATTGTTGTTTTGTTTTGGTTTTTTGGGGTCCCCTATCACATAAGTTTACATAATCTGAGAACAGAGGTCATTTTCTGCCTTTCTAATTTGAGTGCACTTATTTCTTTTTCTTGACTAATTGTTCTTGCTAGGACTTCCACTACTGTGTTGAATAGAAATGGTGAAAGTGCTGGGCTCGGTGGCTCAGCCTGTAATCCCAGCGCTTTGGGAGGCTGAGGTGAGTGGATTGCCTGAGCTGGCAGGTTCGAGACCCATCTGGGCAACTTGGCAAGACTTCATCTCTACAATAAATCAAAAATGAGCTGGGCGTGATGGCGCGCGCCTGTAGTTCCAGCTACTTGGAAGGCTGAGGCGTAAGGATCGCTGGAGCCCAGCAGGTCGAGGCTGCGGTGGTCGGGAGCGGCCACTGCACTCCAGTCTGGGCGACCGAGTGAGACTCCAACTCAAAAAAAAAAAGGGTGAACGTGTGCATCCTTGCCTTGCTCCTGATTTGGAAGAAAAGCTTTCAGTATTTCACTGTTGAGTATAGTGTTACCTGTAGGCATTTTTTTTTATTATGTTAAAGTAGTTTCTTTCTTTTCCAAGCTTGTTTAATGTTTTCATAATGAAATGGTGTTGCGTTTTGTCAGATGCTTTTGTGCATCAATGAGATACAATTATTTGCCGTTTTCCCTCCTCCATGCTGTTAATGTGGATTGCATTGATTAGTTTTCATATATTGAACAAACCTTGCATTCTAGGAATGAATTCCACTTGGTCATGGTATATAATCCCTTTAATGTGCAGTTGAATTTGTTTTGAGTATTTTGTTGAGAATTTTTCCATCAGTATTCATCAGGGATACCGGTTTGTAGTTTTTTCTTTACAAATTTTTCTTTTCAAAAAATTAAAAAAATTTTTTTTGATCTGTAGTTTTTTCTTGTTTTCTTGCTTGTCATGTCTTTGTCTGGTTTGGGTATCAGGGTGTTGTTGATCTTACTCTGAATGAATTTGAAGTATTTATTCCTCTTCATTTCTGTATAAGAATTTGAGGAAGATTGTTATTAATTCTTCTTTAAATGTTTGGTGTAATTCACCAGTGAAATCATCAGGTTCTGGACTTTTCTTAGTTGGGAAGTTTTTGATACCCTGTGCCTAATCTTCCTTTACTGGTTATAGTCATACAGTTTTAATTTTTCATGACTCACTTTTGGTAGGTATATATTTTTAGGAATATATCCATTCCTTCTAGGTTATCCAATTTGTTGATGTATAATTTTTAATAGTGTTCTTTTATATTTTTGGCATTAGTTGTAATGCTCCCTCTTTTCATTTCTGATTTTAGCTATTTTAGTCTTCTCCCTTTTTTTCCTTTGTCAAAATATGTATGGGTTTCTCAATTTTGTTCATCTTAAAAAAAACTCTAGATTTCATTGATTTTCTTTTTCCTGTTCTTTTATTCTCTATTTCATTTATTTCTGTTCTAATCTTTATTATTTCCTTTCTTCTACTAATAATTGGTTTAATTTGGTCTTTTTCTATTTCCTTGAAGTATAAAGTCAGATTGTTGATTTGAGATCCTTTTAAAATGTAACCTTTTGCTACTATAAACTTCCCTTTAGTACTGATTTTGCTGCATTCCGTAAGTTAATGACTTGTTTTGTTTTTATTTGTCTCCAGATAACTTTTGAATTTCCTTGTGATTTTCTTTTTGTCCCATTGGTTGTTTAAGAGTAAGCTGTTTAATTTCTTCATGTGTGGATTTTTCTCTTTTCCTTTTGTTGGTTTTCATTTTCATTCTGTTGAGGTTGGAATAGATACTTGGTATGATTTCAGTCTTAAATTTTTGAGACTTGTTTTGTAACCTACCTTGTATGTTTTTTTTTTTTTTTTTTTTTGAGTTGGAGTCTCACTCTGTCACCAGGCTGGAGGGCAGTGGCACACTCACGGCCACCTCAGCATCAACCTCCTGGGCTCCAGCGAGCCTTTTGCCTCAGCCTTCCAAGTAGCTGGAGCTACAAGTATGTTCTACCATGCCCGGCTAATTTTTGATTTTTTGTAGAGATGAGGTCTTGTTAAGTTGCCTGGGCTGGCCTTGAATCCTTGGGCTTAGACAGTCCACTTGCCTCGGCCTCCTAAAGGGCTGGGATTACAGGCTGAGCCACCAAGCCTGGCCTGTATGTATTTTTAATGTGTCTGAACCCTGGCATTTAATTCTGAAGCCTTTTCTGAATTGTCATTGATTTTTCTAAAATATGTTCATGTCTCTTCATACTTAAAATATTTTTGAAAATTAGTAGACTACTTTTCAGAAATTTTACACTTACAGAAAATTTGAGGACAGTACAGTGTGCCCTTATTCTCACCTCTTCACCCCCATTTCCCCCTAATTTTAATATCATACATTAGTATGGTACATATGTTAAAAATGATGAACCAATATTTGCTCATTATTAACTGAAGACTATAGTTTGTTGATTTTTCCTTAGTTTTTACCCAGTGTTCTTTTTCTGTTCAAAGATGCACTGCATTTACTTGTAATTTCTGCTTAAGCTCCTCAAGACTGTGTGACCGTAACACAGTCCTTAACACACAGGGTGATGACCTTAACAGTTTTGAGGAGTATTGACTAGATAGTCTATAGGATCTTTTGGCATTTGTCTGATGTTTTTCTTATGATTAGACTTTGGCTGTGGGTCTTTGGGAGTGTATATTTGACATTTTAGTATTCAGGCATTCTTTTAAAATCCTACTGAAGTAAAACCATCTGTATAAACTACTTTAAGTATTTTTCTCTTTTCTGTACCCTCCTCCCCGCATTTACCTAAGTAGTATTTCAGTTGCATTATACTTTTTTTTTTTGATTTATTGTAGAGATGAGGTCTCGCCAAGTTGCCCAGGCGGGTCTCGAACCTGCGGGCTCAGGCAGTCCACTCACCTCGGCCTCCCGAAGTGCTGGGATTACAGACTGAGCCCACCGAGCCCGGCTGCATTATACTTTTTAGGTATAGATTTAAAAGTACTTCCTATCAAACTTCTTTATAAAATCATTAAAAAATATATTTAATTACTATTATCAGAAAGACAAAAGATAACAAATATTGGTGAGGATGTGAAGAAAAGGGAACCCTTGTTGTGCATCTTGTTGGTGGGAATGTAAATTAATACAGATATTATGGAAAACAGTATGGAGTTTGCTCAGAAAATTAAAAATGATTCAGCAATCCAATTTCTCAGTATACATCTAAAGCTGCTGAAGTTATTGTGCTGAAGAGATATTTGCACTTCCATGTTCATTGCAGCATTAGTCACACTAACTAAGATATGGTAGTAGCCTGTGTGTCCTTGATTGGGGAATGGATGAAGAAAATGTAGTGTGTATACACAATGGAATTCAGCAATAAAATGAAAAAAAAAAAATCTGTCATTTATGACAACAACCTGGATGGACCTGGATGTTCATTATGCTAAATTAAATAAATCAGGCACAGAAAGACAAATACCACATGATGCCACTTACATGTAGAATCTAAAAAAGTTAAATTCACCGAAGTAGAGAGTAGAATGGTATTTACCTGAGGCTGGGTAGGAGAGTGGATGGAGGAAAGGGAAGATGTTGATAAAAAGGCACAAGTTCCAGTTAGGCAGGAAGAGTAGGTTTTAGTGCTCTATTGCACCATATGGTGACTATAATAAATATAGTAATAGTACATTGTGTATGTCTCTTTTTTTTCTTTTTGGGAGTTAGGGTATCACTCTGTCACCCAGTCTGGATTGCAGTGGCACACTTGTGGCTCACTGCAGCCTTGAATTCCTGGGCTCAAGGGATCCTCTGACCTCAGCTTCCTGAGTAGCTGGTCTACAGGCTTGTGCCACAATGACCAGCTAATTAAAAAAAATTTTTTTGTAGAGACAAGGTCTTGCTTTGTTGTCCAGGATGATCTTGAACTCCTTCTGCTTTGGTCTCCCAAAGTTCTGGGATTATAGGTGTGAGCCACCATGGCTGACCTGCATTGTGTATTTCAAAATTGCTAAAAGAGTAAATTTTAAATGTTTTCACCACACACACACACACAAAAGGATGTGGGATGATGGATTTGTTAGTGTGATTTAATCATTTTGCAATGTAAACATATATCAGAACATCCCATTGTACCCCATATATATAAAATATGTACAATTGTTTGTAAATTAAAATTTAAAAATGTGTCTAAAGTGTGCTGGTTTGGTTTGTGGGAGATAAATGCAGTTAAGAGGAGTTTTTTGAGATTTTGAGGTATAACTGAGCAGTGCTAGATAAAAAATTAAAGTCTATGTTTGTGTGTATTTACATATATGTGTATTTGTGTATACACATATATACAATGGAATTTTTTATTTGTAGTGGACTTTTTTATTGTAAAATAGACATAACTTAAAAATTACCATTTTAGGTATACAGTTTTGTGGCATTTAAGTACATTTACATTGTAGTGCTACAATGTATATATATATTTTAATATGAATTAGTCTGCTAGGACTTTCATAACAAAATACTATAGATTAGGTGACTTAAACAACAGAAATTAATTTTGTCACAGTTCTGGAGACTGGAAATTCAAGGTCAAGCCGTTGGCAGGTTTTGTTTCTCCTGAGGCTTCTCTACTTACAGATGGTCTGTCTTCTGCGTGTGCCTATGTGATGTCTCTTATAAAGGACATCCATCATACTGGATGAGGACCCCATCCTTATGACTTTATTTTACTTAATTACCTCCTGAAAGACCCTAGCTTCAATTATAGTCATATTTGGGGTTAGGGCTTCAATATATGAATTTTGGAGGAGACATAGTTCAGTTCATAACACTTTATATGTAAGGGTGCTTCTAATTTATTTTCTTGAGAATCTTCCATCTTTAGTGTATTATTTTCCTGTGGTTGCTACCTACCACAAACTGGGTGACTTAAAACAACAGAAATATATCTTCTTATAGTTTTGGAGGCCAGAAGTCTGAAATTAGTATTACTGGGCCAAAATCAAGGTGATAGCAGGACTGTGCTCCTTCTGGAGGGAGGCTCTGGAGGAGAATCCATTCCTTTCCTTTTCCTGATCCTGGTAGCTGCTGGCATTCCTGACTGTGGCCCACACCCCTACAGTCCTCTAGACCTGCATTTCAAATTTCTCTGTTCTGTCTTCTCATTACCTTATCTCTCTGTGTATGGACAAATTTCTCCTTACCATAAGGATACACACGATTGCATTTAGGGCTCAGCCAGATAATTTAAGACAATCTCTCAAGACACTTAACTTACTCGTATGTGCAAAGACTTTTTGGGGGAGGGCATATAAGGTAACATTCACAGATTTCGGGGATTAGGGTGTGGATATCTTTGTGGAGCCATTTTTTAGCCTATCACGCTCAGCAACTTATAGATGACTTTTAATTTATAAATTGCTTTGGTTTATAGTTTATTTTGTAACAGGTCTCCCTGTTCAGTTCTTGGTGGGTGGTGGCTGATGGCATTGGTTGGCAGAGAGAATATTCTCATTTCTTCTAGATATTATGCAAAAAATTCTAGGTTTGTGGTTCTCAGTGTGTGGTCCCCAAAATAGTAGCGTCAGCATCACCTTAGGAATTTATTGGAAATGCAAATAATCAAACTTCAATCTAGAACTATTGAAACTCTGGGGGTGATACCTAGAAATCTGTGTATAACAGGTCTTCCAGGTGATTCTGATGTATGCTAAACTTTGAGAGCCACTTTTCTGGATTATTGTCACTATTAGGATTGAAATCAAGTTTGCAATCTTCTCTCACCCTTTTCTGCTTAAGGCTGATACTTAAATTAGTCTAGGATTGCTAGTCCACAAACTTTTGTAGGGATAGAAACACTTTGTACCAAAATTTTGGTACTGATAATCAATGAGATCAGTTCACTCAATGAAAAGTTGCACTTAGTTGATTTTTGCCAGTTGTGTTTTTATTTAGATGTAGTTATTTCATAAAGTAACATTACAATATCCAAAAGTCATAAATTTTTCCCGTCCTTGAAAATGTGAATTAAGCTTATTAGCCTGAGTTTTACTTGTTTTTATATCTCAAGTACATTTTGGGATATAACACAACATTTGAAACTCTTAATCAGTTCACATTGTTCTCTATGTACCAGCCAGTGAGAGTGCTGAAATGAAATAAATGAATTCTTGTCCTCAATGTGTCCACACTGTAGCCCAGAAAATACACAAGTAAACAAAAAGTATTGACATAGATCTTCCACCAGTTACTATAGCAGTTAAGAAACAAAACTGTACACAGCTAAAGAAATTAAGAATAATCAGCCAGTGTGATTGAGCTAAACATTGAAGGACTAGTAAAATGTATTAGCGAAGTTAAATTGAGGTATTATTATAAATTATAAGATAATTACTCATCTAGTTCTGGGAAGGATGAATTTGAGATGAGGGTGAGTTAGGAAATAAAACAGTTAAAGTAATTGAGGTTGAGAATGGAAGATATGGCGGTACATTTTTTTTTTTTAAGAATGGAGAGCTGGCTCGGTGGCTCAGCCTGTAATCCCGCACCTTTGGGAGGCTGAGGTGAGTGGATTGCCTGAGCCCGCGGGTTCGAGATCCGCCTGGGCAGTGAGACCTCATCTCTACAGTAAATAAAAAAATCAGCCGGGCGTGGTAGCGCATGCCTGTATTTCTGGCTACTTGGAAGGCTGAGGCGGAAGGATCGCTGGAGCCCCGCAGGTCGAGGCTGCGGTGGCCGGGAGTGGCCACTGCACTCCAGACTGGGCGAAAGAGTGAGACTCCAACTCAAAAAAAAAAAAAAAAAAAAGAATGGAGAATTTTGTTGGGCGTGGTGGCTCATGCCTGTAATCTCAGCACTTTGGGAGGCAGAGGCAAGTGGTTTGCCAGAACCCAGGGGCTTGAGAACAGCCTGGACAACTTGGTGAGACCTTGTCTCTTAGCTGGGTGTGGTGGTGTGCACCTGTAGTTCTGGCTACTTGGAAGGCTGAGGCGAAAGGATCACCTGAGCCTAGCAGGTTGAGGCTGCAGTGGCGGTGAGTGTGCCACTGTACTCCAGGCTGGGCTACAGAGTGAGACTCCGACTCCAAAATAAAGAATGGAGAATTCTGAAGAATAGCAAACTGGTTTCAGGTAGAGGGAGGAGGAGATACACAGAATTTAGGACATAATGAGTTTTTAGAATTTGTGAAATGTGGTAATATTAATAGTGGTAGGTCCATTTTTGGCAAGTACGTTTTCAGTGGATTATAGAGGGAGAAATCACTTGATACTAGATTGAGGCTTAAATTGAGTAGGCAGCAGTGTATCAGTACATACTATTCTCTAGAATAATGATGCTTGGCATTTAGTAAGTACTTAATCAGTGTTGGTTATTTTTATTTTTTATTTTATTTTAAAGATGTGGGGTGCAAGATGTTGGTTATTTTTATTTTTTATTTTAAAGATGTGGGGTGTAATGTTACTTTATGAAATAACTACATCTAAATAAAAACACAACTGGCAAAAATCAACTAAGTGCAACTTTTCATTGAGTGGTTAGGTGTACAAATGTTCATTATGCAAATACCCTTGCTGATGAGATATGCCCCTCCCAGTGTTGGGAAAAATATCAAATATTTTTTTGATTATTATTAATATATGCTTTTATGTATTCTCATTCTGTATCTTTTTTGTCTTCAACTTTTTAATTTTTTTGATATGCATATAACAGATAAATATTGGTTTAGAAAGAAGTATGTTTTATTAATGATTTTAATTATTGCCATTGCCATACTATTAAAATTAATGAAAAGAAGTTACTGTAGAAATTAAAAATGAAAGAACTAGAAAGTTTAGATTCTCATTTGAATAGATTATTTTTCCTCAAAAAAAAAGGCACTTGCCATAGTGTCTTGAAGGTTAAAATGATCATGTTTTAATTCTAAGAACACTTTTTCAGATTTTATATCAAGGAAATAATATGATTTGCAGTTTTTAATTTAAAAGAATACTGTATTGTAGATACAGTTATTCATGCATGAAACAAAAAAACTAAGCAATGGTCTTTGCATGTTTTCTTTCAGGTTTGATATAATTTCGGATGAGATTGTTTTTGAAGCGAGATGTTAATAAGACAAAATCTAGGTAAGTAGAAGACAATTTCCTAAATGTTACATATCAAGGTAGGAATAATACAAAAAGTTATGTCTTAAAATATGTCTTTGAGTCTAGAATCAGAGTTTTTAAATAAAATTTTGAAATACAAAGAACTGACACAGTACAAATAATTGGTCCAGTTAATTTGATGGGAGTAAATAAAATATGTCTTTGAGTCTGGAATCAGAGTTTTTAAGTAAAATTTTGAAATACAAAGAATTGACACAGTACAAAGAATTGGTCCAGTTAATTTGATGGGAGTAAATACATAGCTATCAATTGTGGTACTAAATTCTTAGTCTTTGCCAGTTTCCGATGATTATTTTAACTCATTAGAAAATCAAGTTGATGTTTGGTTCAGCCACTCTTACTGGACTCTCACCAGTTCTGTAAGAGATTTATTAGATTGCTTCATTGTTCTTTTTTTAGTTGATATGAGTAGTCATTGTTTTTGTGAATTTCACTTTGTTGTTACTGTTAATGAAGCACTTTCACAATTGGTTAACTTAGCCAAATTGCGATTTCTCTCTGTTAATATAGTGTTCAGAATTGTAAATTATCGTTTTAATGTTTTTTTGTGGGTGTCTGCACTGAATGACTTTTCAAAGTTTGCATTCTGATTAGCTTTCTATGACTGTTGATTTTCAAAAAATTGAATTGTGATTGTGCACTTTTGGCCTGGTGTGTGAAAGAATGCTTTTGAATGATATAAGTTGTTGAAATGTTAATAAAATGCATTTACTTTCTTTTGGCAAATGACTGTGGCTTCTGGATATAAACAGAAAAGAAAGAATACTTAGAAAAATTGCAGTTAATTTGATCTTTCTGTAATCTAACCAGATGTTTCAGCTGTCAGAAATTTGCTGATTTCTATGTTTGTTTTTTTAAAAAAAAGCCCAGGATGAGAAATGCTGTGGTTGAGTAGTGTGCACTTAAATAATGAAATCTCAATTGGTGGTTTAAGTTTACTTTGAAGCAAAGTTTTTTGTTTATTGCTATTATATAATAACAATGGCAGTGGTAGTTTAAAGAGTATTTATTGTGCTCTGAGTTCTATTAAGTGCTTCTCATGCTTTATTAATTGTTATACTACCTTCCCTATGCAGTATTTTGTAGGACAGTTTTATTTTTTGGTATTAATAGTGGGCAATTTCTTTTTATTTAGGAAGAATAATTTATTTTTATAGCATTTATTATAAACCGTTCTTATGTGTCTTGTTGAAATGGAGAAGTAGTCAGACTTTTGTACTTTAAGGTTTTGTAGGGATTTTGTTTGCTGGTTGATAGTATCTGTTAGAACCTTTGTTCTGATTTTCTATAAATTCAATATTGCTTGTGGGATGACATTGATTTAACTTATTCTGACCTTATTCTGCCATAATTATATGTGCATTTTTTTCTTTTTTATTGAAGTATAATTTACATATAGTAATGGGTGAAATTTGAGGTATAGAGCTAATTGAATTTTGTTTCCATTTTTCCCCTCTCCCCAAGCTGTTTGAATTTTTACATGTATAACTACCTCTAGATCAAGATATAGAACATTTCATTAGTCCAGAAAGTTTCTTGTGCTTTCCCCCCTTCCAGTCCAGTAGCCTTTACCTTCCCTGAGGTAAGCGTCTTTCTGAATTTGCTCAGCATAGTTTAGTTTTGCCTGTTACAGTAACTTATATACATAAAATTGTATTGTATGTACGCTTTTGTATCTGGCTTCTTCCATTCAACGTAGTATTTTTGAGTGTTGTCTATATTATATGTCAGCAGTTCATTTTTGCTGAGTAATACTCTGTTGTGTGAACATACTAGAAAGTGTTCATATTTTCTCTACAATTTTGTTTATTCGATTCTCCAAGTCTCCAGCTTTACTCGCCAACTTCTCTGTACTGCTTTCCTTCCTCTACCTATCTTCTTCATTGACACTCATCACCTACAGAATAAATGTAATAAGCTTTTTAACATGGCATACAATTATCTCACTGGAGTTATGCTAAAATGCCAAGAATTGTATGAATAAACTAAGTATGATATTTCATACTCCTAGTTCTAGTTCTAAGTATATGTTGTCCCTCTCCCTCAACCCCATGCCTTTCTAATTGCCAATGTCCCTTCTCCTGATTGTCAGCTTATTTCCTGAAATAGTCTATCTCAAGCACCATCTCATCATCCTTTGAGTCAGGCTAGCCATACTGCAGTAGTTTGTCTTCTTTATTAGACTGTGAGGTCTTTTAAGATAGACCTCATTTATGTTTCATTCATTTTAGTAGCACAGTGCTCGGAGTACTGTGTTCTCAGTAAATGTTTATTAAACATAGATCAACAAAAAGTTATTTTCTCTTGGGCAAATAGGATTTCAGGCTGTTGGCTAGCATGGGATCAGGACATTGGCACTTCAGTTGCTACTGGGTTATAGGAAGGAGCCAATGAGGACGATTCAGAGCAGCATTATAGGCATTTTGGAAAGAAAAATAAAATATTCCCCATGTCCTCTTTCAATCCGTTTGAAACAAAATGCTTAGTAATATTCTTAGTTCAGGCTTTAGGGAAAACGGAGTGTCATTGTTGATTTTGATTATTATTTCCAAGAGGAAGCATTAATCCATGTTATGAAAATTAGAGTGTTTTCCACGTAAGAGTATTTGTGGGTTTGTAATAGTTATTCCTTAATTTAAAGATTTTAAAAGATGTGTTAGATTAATACGAGTAGACTAGGAGGACTGGTCACATGTATAAGAAGTGAAGAAAACTTTTCCTCATTTCCCTGAAGGTAGAAAGCTGTTGGGATAGAGGAATAAATTGAAGAGTCATGGTCTGGAACTATGATAGCATTTTTAATACCTGTAGTTTATGAAGTTTGCTGTTTGCTGAAAGGTATTTAAAAGTTTTTGTCTTTTCATTGTAACTATGTCATATAATGTGTATAAACAATTTACTTAAATAAACCAATTTTTAAAATTTTAAGGCAGTTTGACTAGTTTTTTTTCCTTTGTATTTGAGATTTGGCTAGTTGGGTTGGCTATAGTAATCACCTGGGGATTTTTATGCCTGAAGCTTGACTGCCCTGTAGCAAGTCCAAAGCAAGGAGAGGTTCTTCCCCACTGGGATCAATTTGTTGCTTTTCCTCTCTGCAGTTCTGCCATAACAGTTGAACACAGGTGGACATTGACCCTATCTCATGCTGTTCCTTCTGTCTCCCTACAAGAATTTTCTTAGACACAGATTCTTACCAAATGTGGAACCTTGGTTATTTCTTTTTTTCATCCTCTGTGTGAAGTGTGTTTAGTTTCCTTGTTGGTAACCTTGTTGAGGATCCAAAGAAATTTAACCTTGAGATTGCCTGACTTACGTGTCTCTAAGAGATCTTAAACTCGAATTCTTCTCAGGCTGATAGCCGTATCCTCTTCTTTTCTTGCTTCAGTGTTTTATATATACAGCTGTTGAAAAGCTTTTCCGTCTTGCAGAATCCTTGAATCTAAGGATTTGAAACTTTTTATGGATATTTGTCTTACATTAGATTAATTTCCTTCATTTCTAAATTAGCCTCCCTGTGTTTCCATTCTTTAGGAGTGCTGTGGATATGGCTGCCTTTTGTTGTAGCAAAAAAAAAAAAAAAAAAACCACAACTTTTAAATTGATACATTATTTGTTTTTCATTCTAGATGAGATTGTACAGTGTACATTTGGCCTTTGCCAACCGTATTGCAAAGTAATGTTTGGTATTTTCATACTTTAATTTTTAAATGAAAGTCATGTGACTTTGTATATAAGCAAATAGTACAGAAATATTAAGTAAAAAGTAAAATTCTTTCCTCCTGCTCAGCATTGTACTTCCCCATAAGTTACCAAGAGTAGCTGGCATGTATTCTGCATCTTTCTCTATTAATATATTTTTTCTTATATGTACCATATTTAATATAACTGTTTCCTTATTAATATTTGGAAAAATATCAGGGCTTTGCTTGTATATAAGCACTTCTGCAGTAAATGTTCTTGATTATATTATTGGGAATGTGTGAGAGTGTCAGGATAATTTGTGATAGTAGATTGACTGGATCAAAGGATATGTGCCCTTTAACTTCTGATATATATTGCAAAACTACAGTGGGGTTGTACCACTTAATATTCTTATTGGCAATTTATGAGAATGTCTGCTTTCACACATTTTGCTAAATATTAACCAACATTTTAATCATTGCTAGTCTATCTGGCAAAAAGTGATGTTTATTTTACTGTGCATTTCTTTAATCGTGAGAGTCCTCAAAGGTTTGAAATGTCACCTTCATCATAACTTTAATTACATTGAAGAATATATAATTTGCATAGATTTTTTTTTTACCCTGTACAGTTAAGTCCATTCGTTCCATCAATTAACATACCTATTTGTTTTAGTTATTACATTCAATGTTATTTACTATTGAATAATCAAATTATTTGCCCTCTTTTGTTTTCCCTCAAACAATTTGTATATGATAAATATTTCCTTATAGTGAATTTCTCTATTGTTTGCCACAAACTAACATTAGCATAGTTTATGAGTAAAATGAAAATAAAAGCCATTGCTAAAATTATGTTAGTTAAGTATAGATTAATAGCAAATGGTAGCCAGGCTTGGTGGCTCAGCCTGTAATCCCGCACCTTTGGGAGGCTGAGATGAGTGGATTGTCTTAGCCTGCAGGTTCGAGACCCGCCTGGGTAACTTGGCGAGACCTCGTCTCTACAATCAATCAAAAATTAGCCGGGCATGGTAGCCCGCGCCTGTAGTTCCAGCTACTTGGAGGGCTGAGGCGGAAAGATCGCTGGTGCCCAGCAGGTCAAGGCTGCGGTGGCTGGGAGTGGCCACTGCACTCCAGTCTGGGCGACAGAGTGAGACTCCAACTCAAAAAAAAAAAAAAAAAAAAGCAGAAGGTGCAAAATCTGTTGTCTTTTGTAACTCATGCATTAGAATACTTTTCTGCTTTGTGGTGGTGGTTGTGGTTATTATTATCATTATTATTTGTGCTGTCCTTAAAGTGTATGACAAGTGACAATTTTTATTCTTAGTTTCAGCTTTAATGCCAGTGAACTAATTACTTTTTTCAAATTATTTTATTGTAGAAACCACTAAATTTAAGACCAGGGAAAAGAGAGCTAAGAAAATCCTTAACATTATTATGATGGTTTTCTTTAAGTTATTTTTAAGAGTTAAAATGTTGGTTTGTTTTGTTTTTTTGGAATAGTGATTTCTAGTATGATGCTGGATACTAGAAATTGGATATGTTTACAATACTATACCATATTATATAAAGGACTTGACCATCTGTGGATTTGGGTATCTGTGGGAGTCCTTGGTCTACATCTCTTAAGACTCATCTTTGATTTCATTGTGCTGTTTCACTTGTTCAAGGGTAGAAGTAGCTACTGAAGCTGAGTTGTCGGTCTATTTTTCCAAAGAAAGTTTCATCCAGGTCTGTGTTGAGTATAAAAGTTTTGTTTCCAAATCTGAGGTGTTTTTCAGCCTAATAATTTAATTAAGTGGCAAAGGTCATTCCAATATGTGAACAGGAAACCATAAAACTGCTCTCTCTGATCAAAGAATTTTGCCATTGCTGTATGCTGTAGTTTAGCCTTCTATGGTAGGTCTAAACTGTAAATAAAGGTGCTAAATAAAAGAAGGCATTTAGTAAGGCATTATTGAAATCTAATGTTTTATTTAAGTGCTATGGTATATGTTAAGGATGCATTGATAGTTAAAATTCTCAGTGCCATACAACCAATTATATTATACATGATAAACAGAAAATGGTCAGGTCTGGATAGTGTAGTATAGTAAGACCAAGGAGAAAATTTTTAAGAAAGAAATCAGGAAGAGCTTCATAGAAGAAGGTGACATGTGAGTTGAATAAAAGAACAGAATTTTGACCTTGGGAAAAATATGGGCAGGGGGCAGGAACTAAAGGTCTTAGTTTAATTTCCAGAAATTGTTTTGCAAAACAGTTTCATTTAACTGGCTGTTCCTGTTACCAAAGCTACTGGCATTTTCTTAAATGTACTAAAGTTTACATTTTATAGCTGCTTAGGAATTTATTGTTTGAACTGTTTCCTTGTTCTGCTTTTCAAACTGTTTAACCAAAAATTTTTTTTAACCCACCAAAGAAATAAAGTCTCTATGCTGGTAGTTAATTCAATTATTAAATTAGTAAACGTAAGGGTATGAGATTCAGAAACAATAAATGAGTAGCTTGAGGTCAGATGGGGTATAATTGCAAAAACAGAATTGGAACCTAAGTCTTCTGACCTCCTATATGCTGTGGTTTTTTTTTTTTGAGATGACTATTAAAGTGGATATTTGAAACTTTTAAGGCCTTCTATCTAGGCTGAGGACTCTGGACGCATTACATATTAGTTTTATTGATTTATCTGATATATAAATTGGTGATTGTAGTTAAGTAGATTTTTGTTCACACTTGATATTAACTACTAGTCTGAGGAGAAAAGGTTACTAAATATGTAATTACAATCAAGTGTGATTAGTGTTGTGATAGTCTGTGTTCTGGAAGGCAAGGGTTATGTCTGTTTTATTTATTAATATATATTCAGTACTTTAATATGTACAGTACTCATAGTACCATTTGATGGATATTTATTTAGTGACTAAATGGGAATATAATAAAGACCTCCCAAAAGAAGTGACTGTTAAATTGAAACTTGGAGGAACTGTTGGTGACTTATCTAGATACAAAAATGGAGAAGGATTGTTAGCAGAAGAAACAGCATGTGCAAAGTATGAGAGGTAAAAGAAAGGGAAGATTGATGGAATGGAAGGGAGTGTATGTTTTGATTGTAGAGCTCACCGTGGAGTGTGGCTGGGGGGCATGGCTAGTGTCAAGAGATAAGACAGAGAGTAAGGTTAGGGCCATTTTGTTGAGACTCTTATAAACCATTTTAAGGAGTTTCAACTAACAGAGTAATGAGAAACCAGTGAAAAAGTTTAAATGTGAGGAAGTGATATGATTACATCTGTGTTTTAGCAAAGGAACCCAATTTAAAATGTAGAGAACAGCTCACAGGTAAAGCTAGATGGGATTCAGGAAGACCAGTTAGCATGGGGAAGATGCTGGCCTGACTTTAGCATGGTAGGAGTGGGCACAGGAAGATGTGGCTGGGTTTAAGAGAGAATTAGACCACAGCATAGATAAACTTTAGTGACGTATTGTAATGGAGTTGGTGGGGGCAGGAGAGTAAAGGAGTTAAGGATGAGTCATGTTTCTAGCCTGGGCTGTGCTGCTATTTTTACAAATAAGACCTGTGAAGAAGAAGAATATTGGGAAAGAACAAGAATTACATTTTAGCTATATTCAGCTTGAAGTAGCACACTTGATTCCTACATCTGAGTAGAAATGTTAGGTGACAGATGTAAGAGACCTGTAATTTGAGGGAGATATGAGAGTCATCAGCATTACATCTTCATATCTCACAAGTTCATTACTTATGTTCTGTCTCTGTAAGACATCGCAAAGCATGTTTATACATTAAAAATTAGACTGACCTAAAGATTGTTTTAAAAAATTACTTTTTTCTTATAGATTTATGAGCTACTGTTTGTATTAGAAATTCTGATGTCTGCTTATTCTTAAACAAGATTTAATATCATTAGTGAATAACTATACTACTGATGGCAAGAGTCTTACCAAAAATACTTGAATAGCTAAGGGAGTTTTAAATATGTTAAATCTTGGATTTATATATAGTGTCAAAGTAGCTGAATATGAATTCTAATACTTGATAATGCAAACATTTTCCACCCCAAATAGCACAGTTTGGGCTAAAGGGATCTTGAAGTCTTTGGGTTAATCATGATTCAACAAATCATTAGGATAAAAAGTATATGTAAAAACAGGATCTTGCCTATATGTTAGTTGTTTATACTCACTTTCTAGAGCAATTCTTGGCACAGAGGGCCTCAATAAATGTTTGTTGAATAATCAATATTGATATACAGTGCTTTAATATCTAATCAGATTTTTTATTTTTAGTCAGGTTGCAGCAGTGGCAATCTGGCTTTTTAAGGTTAGTTTTAAAGAAGGTTTTATTCCCAATTTAAAGGATAATACTTTTATTTGAGTAATAGTTTTCCCCTTAAACTATCCGGTAACTACTTATATTTATGCTATCTCCTTCTATATACTTCCCTTCCAACAAACAGATACATTTCTGTATCTAATCAGAACATTTTTACTGACATTTATGAAACATATCTTCTAATAAAAACAGTTTGGACATTTTCACTTGGTATTCAGACATCATGTCTAAAACTGGATTAGTCACCTCTACTTTTAAAACCTATTCCTTGCTAATGTGATTACCACTTTCTTGTCATCAAACACTCTCTCTCTCTCTCTCTTTGGCAATATAGCATATATTTATCTTTCTTACTATTCCTATTGATACTGATTTGTGGGGGGTACATTTCTATTACTTTCTGTGTATGATCTGTCTGTGATCATTTCATTTGTATAAGACCATTTGGTTCACCTGTTTAGAAAGTTACCCTAATTATATTACTTGCTCAAAAACCATTATCTCCTTAAGAATAAATTTAATTCTTCGGTCTTATGGCCAAGAGCTTCCAAACTTATGGTCCTTAACTTTCTTTGTCTTGTAAAACTGAAACTCTATACTCATTTAACTATAATTCTCCATTTCTCTCTCCCCTGGGGCCCTAGAAACCACCATTTTCCTGTCTTGTCTCTCTGAATTTGACCTGTAAGTATACTCTTCACATAAGTAGAATTGTACAATATTTGTCTTTTTGTGACTGGCTTCTATAACTTAGCATAATGTTTTCAAGGTTCATCCATATTGTTGAACTTTGCAGGATTTCTTTCCATTTTAAGGCTGCATGACATTCTTTTGTATGTATGTGCTGCATTTTGTTGATCTATTTATCCATTGATGGACACCTCGGTTGCTTTTGTTTAGCTCTTGTGAGTATTACTGCTGTGAACACGTGTGTATGAACATCTCTTCCAGATACTGCTTTCAGAAATTTGGGGTATGTGCCTAGAAGTGGAATTGCTGACTCATGATAGTTTTATTTTTAGTTTTTTGAGGAACTATCATACTGTTTTCCATAGGTGTATCATTTGATATTCCTACCAACAGTACATAGAAGTTCCTATTTCTCTACATCCTCACCAACACTTTATATTTTTTTGCTTATTTATTTATTTAGAAATTAGGATTTATTGAGAAGACAGAAAAACTCCCACAGTGGAAGGGGACCTGAGGGGCTTGCCCTTTGCTTTGTAATAGTAGCCACCCTAATGACTGTGAGTTAATATCTCATTGTGGTTTTTGATTTGCATTTCACTAATGACTAGTGATATTGAGTGTATTTTTATATGCTTGTTGGCCATTCACATGTCTTTTTTTTTTTTTTTTTTTTTGAGTTGGAGTCTCACTCCGTCACCCAGACTGAGGCGACCGGCCACCTCAGCCTTCTAAGTAGCTGGAACTACAGGTGCGTGCTACCACGCCTGGCTAGTTTTTGATTTATTGTAGAGATGAGGCCTCACCAAGTTACCCGGGCGGGTCTCGGACCCTCGGACTCAGGCAATCCACTCACCTCAGCCTTCCAAAGTGCTGGGATTACAGGCTGAACTACCGAGCCCAGTCGTTCACGTATTTTTTTGAGAAGTATCTATTCTTTGCCCATTTTTTAATCAAGCTGTTTGTTTTCCCGTTAAGTTGTAGGAGTTCTCTGTATAACCTGGATTTCAGTCACTTATCAGATACATGATTTGCAAGTATTTTCTTACAGTTCATGGGTTTTATCCTGTATATCTTTTGCCGCACAAAATTTTTAGATTTTCACAAAGTCCAGTTTGTCTTTTTCTGTTTTGTTGCCTGTGCCTTTGGTATCATATCTAAGAAAACATTGCCAAATACAGTGTCTCGAAGTGTTTGTCATATTTTCTTTTAGGAATTTTATAGTTTTAGGACTTATGTTTTAGTCTTTAGCCATTTTGAGTTACTTTAGGAATGTAGATATCCAGATCCTTTCTTTTGCATCTGGATATCTGGTTATCCCAGTTCCGTTTGTTGAAATGACTGTCATTTCTCCATTGTGTACTCTTGTCAAAAATCATTTGACTATACATGCATGGGTTTATTTCTGGGTTATCTGTTTTGTTCTGTTGACTTATATGTCTGTCTTTATCCCAGTACCACCACTGTCTTGATTACTGTTCCTTTTTAGTATGTTTTGAAATCAGGAAATGTGAGGCCTCCATCTTTGTTCTTTTTCAAGTTTTGTTTGTTTGTTTTTTTTTGACTCTTTGAGGTCCCTTGAGGTTCCAGATGAATTTTAGGATGAGTTTTCCTATTTCTGTAAAAAATGCCATTGGGGATTTGACAGAGAGTGTATTGAATCTGTAGATTGTTTTTGGTAGTATTGACATCTTAAAAATATTAAGTCTTTCAGTGTATGAACATGGGTGTGTTTTCATTTATTCATGTCTTTTAAAATTTCTTGTAGTGTTTGTAGTTCTCATCATACAAGTCTTTTTACTTGCTTGGCTAAGTTAATTCCTAAGTATTTAATTCTTTTTAGTTCTAATGTAAGTGGAATTGTTTTCTTAATTTCCTTTTTGGATTGATCATTAGTAATGTATAGAAATACAACTGACTTTAATATGTTGATTTTATATCCTGCTACTTTGCTGAATTCATTTATTAGCTGTAATCGTTGTGTGTGTGTGTGTGTGTACGTGTGTGTGTACTCTAGGTTTTTCTCCACATGACATCATATCATCTGTGAACAGAGATAATTTTACATCTTTCCAAATTGAGTGTCTTTTATGTCTTTTTCTTGCCTCATTGCTGTGGTTAGAACTCCCACAGCAATTGACTAAAAGAGGAGAAAGGGATTTATTGTAGAGACAAGGTCTTGCCAAGTTCCATAGACCTAAGTTCCAAAAAAATTCCTCTAAATTTACTGTTAGAATAAGCTTATGTGTTTTGTGTGCTTTCTGGTGGATAGGGAGAGGCAGCCAGAAACATGCAGTGTGTCTGATGAAATCAGTTGAAGTTGATAAGTGGAAAACTTTTTTTTTAAATTCTCACAATTGTTGTTTTTGAGTTGCCCAGGCAATAAATTGTTGAATAAAAGAGGAGAAAGTGGTCATTCCTGTCTTACTCCTGATTTTAGAGGAAAAGCTTTCACATTCTGATGTTTGCTATGGGGTTTTTATAAATAGCTTTTATGATGTTGTGGTAGTTTCCTTCTATTACTAATGAGTATGAGGTGAATGTCTCATTGTGGTTTTGTTTTGCATTTCCCTAATAATTAGGGATGTTGAGCATATTTTCCTATGCTTGTCGACCACTTGTATATCATCTTTGGAGACAATCTATTCAAGTCCTATGCCTGCCTGCTTGCTTATTTATTTATTTTAAAGATATGGGGTACAATTCAGGATTAGGTATACAAGTGATCATTGTACAGGTAAAGTTTGGCTCTCCCTTTGGTACCCACTTTGACTGGTTTGAGATCAGTACCCTTATTGATGTTGTGTGTCTCTCTCCCCCCGCCCCACAGTATCCCACTACTGTCAATACCTTTCTTATAGTATTATGGTAAATGTTCAGGGTCCACTTACGTGTGAGAACATATGGTACTCTGTTCTTTGTTTTGTGATAGATCACTGAGCATGATAGATAGAGTCTAAATCCATCCAAGTTGCTGTGAAGTCTACATATGTTTGTCCTTCTTTATGACTGCTTAATATTCCATTGTGTATCACATTTTTTAAAAGCCAGTCCAGTTTCAATGGGTGGCATGGTTGGTTTCTAGACTGTTGTTTTCAATTATGGCTGCACTTTAAAGTGCCAAAGGAGATAACACACACACACACACACACACAAACACACACACACACACACACACACACACACACACACACACACACACAACCATTTTCATAGTCACTTAGGTTAGAATTTTTTATGGGGGGACTGAACATCGGTAGTTTTTTTTTTTTTTTGAGTTGGCGTTTCACTCTGTCACCCAGCCTGGCGTGCAGTGGCCGCTCCCGGCCACCGCAGCCTCGACCTGCTGGGCTCCGGCGATCCTTCCGCCTCAGCCTTCCAAGTAGCCGGAACTACAGGCATGTGCTACCACGCCCGGCTGATTTTTTGATTTATTGTAGAGATGAGGTCTCGCTGCCCAGGCAGGTCTCGAACCCGCGGGCTCAGGCAATCCACTCACCTCAGCCTCCCAAAGGCGCGGGATTACAGGCTGAGCCACCGAGCCCGGCTTATCAGTAGTTTTAAAAAGATTTTCAAGTACAGATGTATTTGAAAATTCTGTTCTAGATGATTCTGACTGCACATCAGAGTTGTGTGGAGTACTTTTAAAAAATCTACAGGTCTTAGTGAAGTTGAATCAAATTCCAGGGAAGGAGTTGTGCAATCTATCTTTTTAAAAGTTGCCCAAGTTTTTCTTAAGCCAGGTTTTTAATACTAGACTAGAGTTTTCTCAGCCTCAGAAAAGGACAGTTAGCAACTTATTTTCATATAGGTCATTTACAAGGGCCCCGAATATAAGTTTTCTATTGCATGGGTTGAAAGTAGATCCATATGTTTTATGTGTCAGGTATGTAGAACTAAGTTGTTTACTTCTGGCCAGTAAGGAGATTGATGTGGGTGCCTATCCAGATACAGATCTATTTCATTGTATGTAGGGTTATAATAATGTGAGTGGGCAGGACCAAATTTTTTCTTAGGCAGATCTGCTTATATGTCCAAACAGGTATTTTATTTATGTTCCAGCATTTAGCATAAAGCATGGTGGAAGTGAACTTAGTTGGCACTTTCAGAGGACAAAAACAGATATTCATTTATATCACAGTAGAACCTATATGCAATTTTATTTAAAACAAGTCTTTAGTTCCAGTAAGGTGAGTGTATTAGCCGCTAGGCTCCCATAAGGATTTGTAATAGTTCTCTCTCATATCTTGGGAGTACATTCCAGGACCTCCCAGTGATGCCTGAAACCTTGGGTAGTACTGACCCCCATATGCACTGTTTTTTTCTTTTATATACATATCTTGATAAAGCTTAATTTATAAATTAAGCACAATAAGAAATTAAAAACAATAATTCGTAATAAAATAGGACAGTTAAATAAAATAAGGTTTACTTGTACATAAATACTGTGATACTTAGTGAAACGGTTATACCATGGATACTGAAGACAAAGGGATGATTCACAGCCTGGATGGAGCAGGACAGTGCAGGATTTCCTCACACTACTCAGAGTGACATGCAGTTTGAAACTTATGAATTGTTGATTTCTGGAAGTTTCCATTTAATATTTTCAGACTATAGTTGACTGTGGGTAATTGAAACATCAGAAAGCAAAACCACAGGTAAGGGATGACTCCTGTACCACAGACTGGGTAGCCTAAGCAATAGAAATTTTTTTATGGAGGCCAGAAGTCTAAGAACAAGATGTTGACAGGTTTGGTTTCTCCTGAGCTCTCTCTCCTTGGTTTGCAGATGGCTGCCTTCTTGCTGTGTACCTACATGGCCTATTCTCTGTCAATCCCCATCCTTGTTATCTTTCTGTATGTCCTAATCACCTTTTCTTATAATCCATTTGGATTGGATTAGGACCCATTCTAATGGCTTTCTTTTAACTTATTGGGGTTAGGGCTTTAACATATGAATTTTGAGGGGGATACAATTCCATCTGTAACAAAGAGTTAGTTCAAAATGTTCTTCTGTATAACTAATGAATTAATGGGTTGAATTAAATTATTTGGACTTGTTTATCAGATGCTCGTTACTGCAAAAAATCTGCCAAAAATGATGGCTTTGGTTTTTGTAATGAATATTTAACCGTGCCCTTAGACTATATATATAGACTATATATATATAGCAAGATGCAATGCATTGTCAGATGTGTGACTTTTGGTTTGCTATGTCAAGTAAGTATGCATCTATTTATCAGTATATCTGAAAGATATACTTAAAGTATTTAGGAAGAGTCATAAATTGGGGAGGGAGTTACAGTATAGTTTATGTATTATACAAATTTGTTTTAAAAATATTTGACTTTAAATATCATTGTTGTGATATTGTCATAAGGAAACAGTAAAAGTCTGTATTGTCTGTCAAAATTATGGTTCAATCTGGAAATAGTCACTGTTTAGGCATCATAAAGCTAGCAGTAGAACAATAAATGCTATAGGGATTTAAATTATCCTTAGTTTCCCAATTTGGAGAAATAGTAATGGTTAGTATTAGAATCACTGTTGAAAGTCTGCTTGTTTCTCATGGATCACTTGAAATGAGAGGCTTGCCCCCAAAACTGAAATATATTAGAGAGAATGCTTAGATGAAGTTTGAAAGGAAATTAACTAGTTGGTAAGTTTTTATTTGGGGGAAAATACATTGTTCTTTCTCTAAATGCATTTTGTATTTTGACATAAGCCTGTTGTAAATTACATCTTATATACAGCCTTTTAAAGTTTCAGTGCATATCAATACATTTATATACATATGAAATTTTGTAAATTACATACTTATAGCAAGCTAAAAATAACTAATGAGGCATGTGAGTGAAGTTGTGACTTGAGTAATCACTAATTGAGATAAGGTATATGATCACATTTCTTATTGCTTTTCATATACTCTTAAATTGATTACATAATTTACTGTTAGAATAAGCTTATGTGTTTTGTGTGCTTTCTGGTGGATAGGGAGAGGCAGCCCAGAAATATGCAGTGTGTCTGATGAAATCAGTTGAAGTTAATAAGAGGAAAACTTGTTTTTTTAAATTCTCACAATTGATTGATTACAGAGCCTTATTGTTCATTTGTAGTTAGTCTGTTTTGTCTGTGTCCCCTCGTTAGGTTGTCTACCACTTTTTAGTTGCTCAAAACATGGTGTATACAATGGAAGACATGGCTCCTATTTTCTTGTAACCAATGAGAGGGATTTTTTTGGAACTTAGGTCTATTCAAAGAGAAATAAAATCAGTAACCATCAATTGAGTATTTGAAAGACCTCTGAAAGAACAATTCTGTAAGAGCTTATGTCAAGGAAACTTGACACAGTGCTGAGGAAGGCTTCCCACAGTAAGTGACCTTGAGACCCGTGATCTGAAGGGAGATGATGAGGTAAGGTTAACTAGATTAGATTTGTTTGATGGAGGGCTGAGAAGAAGAGAGCAGAGAATTCCAGCCCAAGGGAAAACTGCATGTACAGAGGCTCTATAGTGAGAAAGAACATGTGTTGGGAATTTGAGGAGAGGGTCCGTGGATTGGATCACTGAGAACTGGTGGGAGGCAAGTATGACACCATAGTGGAGAGAGAGGCAGGCCATGGCAAAACCATTTCAGCTATATTAAGGATTTGGTACTATGTCCTGAGAGAGAGGAAAACATGCTTCACAGAGGAGTGACGAACTTGAAAGGTCATTCTGCCTCTGGTGCAGAGAAAAATCAGAAAGGGACCAGTAGATCCCACTTAGAAGTCAGAGATGCATTAATTTTTAAAAAATTATTTCTGCTTATGATCATGCACAGAAACGTAGTCACCAGTTATGTTCAAAACATTTGGTATGGCTGGGCTCGTTGGCTCAGCCTGTAGTCCCAGCACTTTGGGAGACTGAGGCGAGTGGATTGCCTGAGCCCGGGAGTTCGAGTCCAGCCTGGGCAGCTTGGCGAGACCTTGTCTCTACAATAAATCAAAAAATTAGCTGGGCATGGTAGCGCACGCCTGTAGTTCAGCTACTTGGAAGGCTGAGGCAGAAGGATTGCCAGAGCCCAGAAGATCAGTGCTGGAGTGGCTGTGAGTGTGCCACTACACTCCAGCCTAGGCATCAGAGACTCCAACTCAAAAACAACAACAACAAAAAGCCATTAGGTACTATTTTAGATGCCAGGGACATATCAGTGAGCAAAGTGTGTCTCTTCCCTCAAAAAGCACAGTGGGGGAGAAAAAACAAATAATCAAGTAATAATATATGAGGTGTTATTACCCTGAAGAAAAATATTGGCAGAGAGGGGAATAGAGTTACTAAGAGTGCTGTTTTATTTAGGTTGGTCTAGGAGGAAGGAAATAGGCACAGATGTGAAGGAACTGATCCATACACATATTTGGAGGAAGAACTTCAGACAGAGAGCATTCAGTGTAAAATATCTGGAACATGGTCAAGGAATAGCAAGGAGGCCAATGTGAGTACAGCGAGAAAGAATGGTAGGAGATGAGGTCTAGGATTAAATGCATTGGAGTTGGATTGGACATGAACTGTATGATACTTATTACTTTGATATTTCATATATATGATTTTATATTAAAGTTTAGTCATTTCTTTTGCTGATAATATTTTTTGAAATTAAAATAACATTCTGTTATTTAATAACTTGAGGCTGAATGCTGTGGCTCATGCCTGTAATCTCAGCATTTTGGGAGACTGAGGCAAGAGGATTGCTTGTGCCCAGGAGTTTGAGACCAACCTGGGCAACATAGTGGGACTTCGTCTTTACAAAAAATAAAAAAAAATTTTTTTTAAAGGCTGGGTGTGGTGGTGTGCATCTGTAGTTCCACCTACTTGGGAGACTGAGGCGGAAGGATAGTCTGAGCCCAGGAGATCCAGGCTGTGGTGAGCCTGGGTCATGCTACTGTACTCCAGCCTGGGTGACAGAGTGAGACCCCAACTCCAGCCTGGGTGACAGAGTGAGACCCCAACTCAAAAAAGGGAAAAAAAAAAGCCACCAAACCAACCTTTTGGGAGCTATTTTTGGTCCTGTTTTTAAGTAAGAAAAATAAACCCTTATTTAAAAAATTCAGATACAGAAGGATTTTGTTAAATGTTGAATTGTGCCTCCTTCTAAATTCATATATTGAAATCCTAACTCCCCTGTATCTCAGAGTGTAGCCTTATTTGGAGATAGGGTCTTTATAGAGGTCATCAAGTTAAAATAAGGTCATTAGGATGGACTTTCATTTACTTATGACTGGGGTCCTTATGAAAAGGGGGAATTTGGATACTGAGATACTCATAGAGGGAAGTCTAAGTTAAGAGGCATAGAAAGGAGATTACCCTCTTCTTCCGGTGCGAAGGAGAGATCTGGAACAGATTATTTTCTCACAGCCCTCAGAAGGAACCAACCCTACTGACACTTTGGTCTTGGACTTCAACCCCCAAAGCTGTTGTTTAAGCCACCCAATCTATATAGTACTATGTTACAATGCAGTCCTAGCAAATTAATACTGGTGTTAATTAAACAGCCAAAATTTTTTCTTTTGCTCTACTTCTGCTCTCTCACTCCTTCCCCATACTTAACAAAGGTAACAGATTTTTACGAAACCTTCCAGGTCTTTTACTGTGTGTGTGTGTGTGATTTCTAAAGCAACTTATGTCTTTTAAGCAAATGTGGAATTAAAAAACAACAAGCAACAAAAGTAAACACTGTAACATTGTAGTCATTGTTCTTTGCCTTCCAAGAAAATTTTAACTTTAAACTCAATCACAATATAATGCACACATTTTTTTCCCAGAAACAAATGACCTCTTTTGTTTTTAAACTTTCATACCAAGATACTTCACAGTCTCATTTATTTTTAAGATTGATTTTTCTGTTCTGTTGCTTCTGGGTGGTATTTTGGAAAAAGAATATGCTACCACTTGGTGGCACTATGTGGCTTAAAAATAAATCAGATTGTCTGCTGCTAACTATACTGTTTTAAATAAATGACTATTCAGAGGGGATCTATGTTTGATATTGAGAAGTTAATATTGTAAGTGTTTGATTCTTTTGTAAATAACATAGCAATTTGTATTGTACAAAAGAGTTTTATTGAAATGTCATGGATCATAAAAATATAAACCAAAGCTTAGTTTGTTGGGTAAGGCAATATATACATTTTTAGTAGAAACCTCCTTTAATTAAGGTGTCATTTATCATTCTGTCTTAATCCTCTTCTATGTCTAAATATGAGAAAAAATTTTTTATGTTAGAAACAGCCACCTTCAACTTTTCTTTAATATTAATGAACATTTTCCAAGGTGTGTATTTATTTTATTTTCTCTTATATAAAGCTAGGAAATTGGATTTTTTTTCAGGTGATCATGGTAAATAAAACTTATGGGAAAATAAAAATTAAATATATTTATGTCTTCTTGAAGCGTATTGAAAATTCAAACAGTCCTTTTTAAGAAATTGTATTTCTTTTATTTAGTTAGACAAAGGATCTTGAGATGTAGAAAGTGGAAATTACTGTGTTATAGACATGATTTTTCCCCCATGCAGTTAACATCTAATAGCTATAGTTGTTAAAGTATTTTTGTTACATATTGTTTTCTAGGTTACATATATAACATATGAAAGATAGTGCTCCACATCTTCTTAAAATTTATGATACATACAGGAAAATGTACAAAGTGTAAGCATACAGCTTAGTAAATCACCACAAAGCCAACAGTCCATAACCACCACAGATCAAGAAATAGACTATTACCAAGAACTCAGAGGCCACCCCCATGTTTCCTTTCCTAGTCGCTATCCCTTTTTTCTTTCCCAGATTAACCACTAGCCTGACTTCAAAGAATGTGACTTTTTTTTGCTTGTTTTTGAACTTTTTTATAAATAGAATTATACAGTAGTAGTATTTTGCCTCTGACTTATGTTGTTCAACATTATGTTTGGCAGTAGGGAATGTTGTCAGGTATAGCTGTAGTTACCACAATTTTTCTTTTTACTGTAGGTCATTTGGGCTGAATAAGCTGGCATGAACATTCTTGTGCATGTTTCTTAGGCTATATGAGGGAGACCCCGGAAAGCCTAGGATTATTTTTTGTAGCACAGCACCTTATAGTACAGGCTTTCTCTGCTAGGTTAGTGTTCTAGGAACCCATCGACATCAGTGTACCAGCTAGTATTGTTGTGAGAGGTGCATTTGATGTCAGTGAATTTTTTTTGGAGATTCTTTAAAGGCATTTGCCCATTTCATGATGGGTGATTTATGAACACACCTGTCCACACCATGCCAAATGTTCAGCAGTTTTTGACCAAAAATGGCATGACTCCTGTGCCCTACCCTCTGAGTTCACTGGATCTTGCCCCAAGCGATTTTTTGTTTTTCTTGATGAAAAAAAATTCTCTAAGGGAGGTGTTTTGCCAATATGGAAAAGGTGAAACAAAAATGGTAGAAGCACTAAATGACATCAAAATTGATGAGTTCAAAAGATGTTTGAGCAATTGGAAAGAGTAGGTATATTATATCATACAGAGAGTACTTTGAGGTCACTAAGGTTTAAACATTTAAGAATAAATGCATACTTTTTAATAAATAAATTCCAGCGTTTTTGGCCCCTCCAATATGTGCACCATTTATGTTGGGTGTATGCCAAGAGTAGAATCTGGGCCATTGGTGTGTATATTTTCAAATTTAAAAGGAAACATAAGAATTGTTTTCAAAATGATTGTATCAATCCCATCAATAGTTAGTGAGGATTCTTGCTGCTGTGTATCCTCACCAATGCTTGGTATTAATAGCCTCTTTAACTTAGCCTTTGTGAAAAGTAAATTTCCCTGATTCTAGATGAAATTGAGTACCTTCGTAAAAATTTATTGGCTGTTTGGGTATCCTCTTTTGTGTCTCTTCTCTCTCCCCCAACTTAAAAAAAATTACTATTAAACTTTCTCTTTCTATCTTATTGATATATAAGAATTATCTAATTATGAATGAGCCCTTTTTTCCTCTATTAATTTCTGCCCTTTTCCTTTTGTTTCTAGGAGTTTTTATATATTGTAGATACAAGCTCTTTGTTAGTTACATTTGTTAAAAATTACATCCCAATTTGGCTTGATTTTTCACCCTCTTAATGTTTTCTCTTGATCTTTTGATTTTAGTATAGTGTAATTTATTATTTTCCCTTATAACTAACGCTTATTATATATTATTTTGTGTAATTTTTATTACGTATTTAGATCTGCTTTCTACCTAGAACTGATTTTTGTGTATTGTGTGAAGCACAGAAGTCACCTTTTCTTTTTTCATGTGAATGTACATTTTATGCAGCATCATTTATAGAAAAGATTGTCTCCTCACTCTCTGCAGTATCACTTATGTCATCAGTCAAGTGACCATATATACAGTCTGTTTCTGACTCTTTTTCCCCTATTGATTTACTTTTATCTATCCAAAACACTTATACTATGGTGTTTTAATTTATGTGGCACTGTAATAAGTCTTTGTATCCAATAAGGCCAGTCTTCTCATGCTGTTTTTGTCTGTTTGCATTTCCATAAATTTGTCACATTGTCAGTTTTATAAAATATTATATGTCTTCACTGAGATAGAGTTGACATCTTTATGATATTAAGTCTTCCAGTTCGTGAATGTTATATTACCCATTTATTCAGGGTAGTAAATCTCAAATCCTTTCTTCTCAGGGCCCTTTTAAACTCCTTAAAATAACTAACTTTTGTTTGTATGGTAATATCAGTGTTTCTCAACCTTGGCACAGTTGGCATTTTGGACCAGATAAATTTTTTTTTTTTTTTTTTTTTTTTGAGTTGGAGTCTCACTCCGTCACCCACCTGGAGTGCAGTGGCACGCTCCTGGCCACCGCAGCCTCGCCCTGCTGGGCTCCGGCGATCCTTCTGCCTCAGCCTTCCAAGTAGCTGGAACTACAGGCGTGGGCTACCATGCCTGGCTAATTTTTGATTTATTGTAGAGATGAGGCCTCTTCACATTGCCCAGGTGGATCTCGAACCCACGGGCTCAGGCCTCCCAAAGTGCTGGGATTACAGGCTGAGCCATAGATAATTTTTTGTTTTGTGAATTGCCTGTGCATCACAGCATGTTTAGCAGCATCCCTAGCCTCTACCCTCTAGATGCCAGTTGTGCTCACCCAGTGTGACAACCAAAAAGTCTCTAGACATTTCTAAGTACATAGACCCCCAGTTGAGAACAATATTTGCTGTGTTAAAAATTAAACAGAAAAATGTGTAATGTGTATTAGATCATTTAAAAAAATAATGTTCCTTTGCATACTAATATAAATAGCACAATTTAAAGAGGAATATACTTTCCCAGAAGAAAATTCAGTGAGTAGCATTGTTTTATGTTTAAAGAAATCTCTTTAATGTCTTGCTCAGTAGAAGACAGGTGGATTATTTTCTGTTGGAATATCACAAGTTATATATAGCCTCTGGAAAACTCCATTGTACGTTTGTGGATAGAAGGAGAGTGAAAAGGCAAATAAGATACTGGTATTTTTATGCAAATAGCTTTGCTTTTTGAATATCTCCTAACATGGTCTCAGGGACCCTCAAGGGTTTGTAGACCACACTTTTGAGTGTCCTAGAGATTACAGCATGCCTCCTTGACCTGTAAGAAGCTAATTTAATTAAATTGCTTTCTTTTTCTAGACAATGAAAGGAACCTAAAACATTTATTCCCTTCTACACTCTACCCTTATTCAATTTATTTACTGTTATACTCATGAGTTGTTTTTTTTTAAATTTATTTTAGAGTTGTGAGGTTCATGTAAGGATTTGCTACGTAAGTAAATCATGTGAAGGCGAGGTTTGGGCTTCTAGCAAGCCCTTCCCCTGAGTGGTGGACGTGGTACCCATTGGGTGATAGTGTCTCCCTTATTCCCCTCCCCCAGCAGTGCCCAAGTGTCCAGGTTCTGTTTATACTCATGTGTTTTAAACTGTGTGTGTGTGTGTGTGTGTGTGTGTGTGTGTGTGTAATTTTAAATTTTTTAGAGACAGCATCTCACTCTGTTGCCTAGGTTGGAGTACAGTGGTGTGATCATAACTCACAATTCCTGGGCTCAAGTGATCCTCCTGTCTTAGTCTCCCGAGTAGCTGAGACTACAGGTGCATATCACTATGCCTGGCTTTTTTGTTGTTGTTGTTGGAGACAGGGTCTCATTATGTGACCCAGACTTCCCTCCCACCTTGGCCTCCTACAGTGCTGGGATTATAGGCATAAGCCATCATGCCTGGACTCCGTATATATTTTAATCACCATGAGACATCTTCATTATTTTGTTACTTAGATTTTCCCAGATATTTATCATTTTTATCACTTTTTATTCCTTTCTGCATCTTCTGTTCAGTAAGTATTTCCTGTTTTTGAAGAATACCTTATAATCCTTAGTGTAGGTCTGTAGTGAGAAAGTCAGTTTTGGTTGTCTGCTCATGTTCTATACTTCACTTTCACCTTTGAATGATTTTTTTTAGGGTTCTGAGTGGCAGTTATTTTCTGTTAACTAGGATATTATTCCTTTGTGTTCTAGGTTCTATTGTTTCTGTCTGGAAATTAGTGGTTAGTTTTGTCATTGCCCCGCAGCCAAAAAGACTAGTAAGAACATGTAGTGTTGAACACATTTGCTACTAGTTAGTGTGAAAGAGACCACACACTATGGGGAACCTTGAGGTCTTTTATTAAGAGAGTATTTGAAAGAACCTATTGTAGGATTTGGGCTTTGGTTGGGTGGTTTTGGAGATAATCTGAGGAAGTAGAGATTTATTCTAAACTGGGTATTGTCAGGACTTGGGGAGTTTTTTGATTGGCTGTCTTTAAGTTGAGGTGCAACTCACCTAACATACGGTTAGCCGTTTTGAGTGTATAGTTCGTTGGTAGTATACCATAGTCCCTCCTTTTACCCATGAGATATATGTCTTAAGACCCCTGGAGGATGCTTGAAACTATAGATAGTACCAAACCTTATCGTGGTCCATTGGAACATGTTTCTGTTTATGTCTTTCATCCACAAATTTAATGCCTTTTTCATTTTAACTAAACATTTGTCATGTACTGTGGTCATAACTTTTGCAGTTTGAGGTGTCACAGCAAAACTAGCACAAACTTTTTTCCCTACTCAATTTCATGGTTAGAAGATTCATTTTTACTGTAGGTCTTAGCAACTTCATTTTGATTTTTTTTCTTTTCTTATTGAGAACTTTCACCTTTTCACTAAAGGAAGCACTTTAAGGCTACTCAGACATATCTGAGTTGCCAGCATCACTACCTTGTAATTTCGGGTCATTATTAAGTACAACTTTAAGTTAAAGTTTACTTGAACACAAGCATTGTGATACCAGGCAGTTGATCTGAGAACCAAGAAGGTTACTAAGTGACTAACAGTTGGTGAACATATAGCTTAGATGCATGCTGGACAAAGGGCTGATTCACATCCCACACAGTGGGACGGAGCAAAATTTCATTAAGCTCCTCAGAATAGCACCCAAATTAAAACTTAAGAATTGTTTATTTCTTGAATTTTCCATTTAGTATTTTTGGACTGTGATTGACCTCAGATAACTGGACCCATGGAAGATGAAACTGGACAAGTGAAATTGCTGATACAGAGTCTACTGTATTCATACTATTTTACAACCTCTATGTCCCTTAGTATCTCAACTGTTTCATCATCCCATAAAAACACTCTGTATTTTTAAGTTGTCATTTTCTATTTGTTCCTTTCATCACCTGGTAACCTTTACTTTACTTTCTGTCTCTATGGATTTGTCTGTTCTGGATATTTCGTATGAAATAAACCATACATTTATGTGACCTTTTGTGTCTGGCCTCTTTCAACTGGTATAATGTTTTCAAGCTCATCCAAGTATAGCATGTGCTTCATTTCTCTTTGTGGCTGAATAGTATTCCATTCCACAATTTATTTATTCATTAATTCCTTGATGGACATTTGGGTTGTTTCTATTGTTTGTCTTTTATTAATAGAATGCTGTAAATATTTGTTTACAAGTTTTTCTATGGACATACGTTTTCATTTCTCTGAATCTGTATCTAGGAGTTGAATAGCTGGATCATTCTGGTTAGCTCTTTTAGGAATTGCCAAACTTATCTTCCACAGCAGATTCACTATTTTACATTTCCACCAGCAATGTATGGGGGGTGTCTCTATTTCTCTACATCAATGACAATATTTGTTGTCTTTCACTTTTTTATTTATTACAGCTATTCTAATGGATGTGAAGTGGTATATTATTGCAGTTTTGATTTGCATTTATCTAGTGATAACCATGATATTGAATATCTTTTCATGGACTTGTTGTCCACTGTGTATATTCTTTTGAGAAATGTCTATTCTGGTCCTTTGCCCATTTGAAAAATTGGGTTTTTTGCTGTTGTTGAGTTGTTTGTATATTCTGAATATTAAACACTTATTAAATATATTTGGATAATGTCTCTTGAAGCACAAAAGTTTTTTATTTTTTTATTTTTTTGAGTTGGAGTCTCACTCTGTCACCCAGACTGGAGTGCAGTGGCCATTCCCGGCCACCGCAGCCTCGACCTGCTGGGCTCCGGCGATCCTTCCGCCTCAGCCTTCCGAGTAGCCGGAATTACAGGCACGCGCTACCACGCCCAGCTTTTTTAAAATTTATTGTAGAGATTAGGTCTCACTGCCCAGGCGGGTCTCGAACCCGCGGGCTCAGGCAATCCACTCACCTCAGCCTCCCAAAGGCGCGGGATTACAGGCTGAGCCACCGAGCCCAGCAAAAGTTTTTTATTTTGATGAAGTTCAGTTTCTCTGTTCTGTCAAAGCTATGACTCCATTGCCAAATTTGATGTCATGAAGATCCACCCCATGCCTTTTATGAGTTTTACAGATTTATCTCTTATAATCAGAATGTTGATCCATTTTGACTGAATTTCTGTACCTTTTGTGAAGCAGGATTTTCATTTCATTCTTTTGCATGTGGTTATCCAGTTCTCCTAGCACTATTTGTTGAAAAGACTGTTTTTTCCCCATTAGATGGTCTTAGCACCTTTGTTGAAAATCATTTGGCCACAAATGATTAAGTTTATTTCTGGACTCTTAAATCTCTTCCACTGCCGTCTGTCCTCCTTGCCAGTACCACACTGATTACTGTAGTTTTGTAGTAAGTTTTGAAATCAAGGACTGTGAGTCCTCCTACTTTGTTTTTCTTTTTCAGTATTGTTTTTGGTATTCAGGGCCCCTTGCAGTTCCATATAAATTTTGAGGATCAGTTTTTTTATATTTTTGCCAATGGGCCTTTAGAATTTTGATAAGGATTGTAACTATAGATGACTTTGAGGGGATTTTGTCATCCTAACAGTATTAAATCTTCAAATTCATGAACATGGGATGTCTTTCTTTAAATTTTCTTTAGTGATGTTTTATAGTTTTTAGTGTACAAGTTTTTTACTTCCTTGATTACATGTATTCTTTTATGTTTTTTAAATTATTCTTTTGAATACTATTGTAAAGGGTTTTTGTTTTCTTAATTTTCTTTTTGGATCATTCATTGCTGGCATATGAAAATACAACTGACTTTTGTATGTTGATTTGTATCTACAAGTTTGTTCAATTTGTTCATTAGCTCTAGAACATTTTTTTGTGGATATTGTGGGATTTTCTATATAAAGAATCATGTCATCTGCAAATAAGGATAGATTTACTTCTTCTTTTCCAATTTGGATACTTATTTATTTTCCTAATGTAATTGCTCTGACTAGGATTTCCAATACAATGCTGAATAGCAGCTGGCAAAGTAGTCAGTCACCTTGTCTCTCTACTAATATTAGGGAGAAACTTTGTTACCATTGAGTATGATGTTTGCTGTGGGGTTTTTTTTTTTTTTTTTTTGATAGATTTCCATTATCATGTTGAGGAAATTTCTTTCTGCTGATTTACTGAGTATTTTTTTTAAATCATGAAATGGTGTTGAATTTTGTCATTTTTTTTCTGGCTCTGTTGAGATGATCATGTATTGTTTCTCCTTTATTCAGGTAATGTGAACTATTCCATCGATTACTTCTCTTACATTGAACCTCCCTTGCATTCCTGGTATAAATCTCACTTGGTTATGGTGTATGATACTTTTTAATATGCTGTTAGCTTTAATTTGCTAGTATTTTGTTGAGGATTTTTGTGTTTATTTTCATATTGCATATTGGTCTATAGTAGTTTTCTTTCAGACTCTTTGTGTGGCTTTAGTTTTAGGATAATGCTGGCTCATAGAATGTGTTAGGAAGTACTCCTGTTCTTCCATTTCTGAGAGTTTGAGAAGGATTGGTGTTAAGTGTTTCATAGAATTCACCAGTGAAACCATGTAGAACTGGACTTTTCCTTTTGGAGAAGTTATTGATTGCTGATTTAATCTCTTTACTTGTTATACGTATGTTCAAACTGTCTCTCTCTCTTTTTTTACTTAGTTTTGGTAGTGTGTGTGTTTCTAGGAGTTTTTCCATGTATTCCAGATTGTCTAGTTTGTTGGTATCCAGCTGTTCATAGTATTCTTTTACAATTCTTTAAATTTCTATAAGGTTTGTAATAATGCCTGCTTTCTTTTTCTAATTTGTAACTTGCAGTTTTTAATCTTATTTTTTTAATCAGTTATTTTGCCACTTTTGTTGATCTTTTAAAGTTCCACTTTTTTTTTTTTTAAACTGGATAGGAGGTTTAGCATTGTTGGTTTTGTTTGTTTTTGTTTTTGAGATAGGGTCTCACTATTGCCCAGACTGGATTCAAGGTCCTGGGCTGAAGTGATCCTCCTGCCTCATCCTCCAGAGTAGCTGTGACTAAGAGAATCAACTTTTGATTTCATTTATTTTGTCTTTATATTCTATCCGTGTTCTAATATTATTTTCTTTCTTCTGCTGGCTTTGGATTTAGTTTGTTCTTTTTGTAATTCTTCATTGTATGAAATTAGTTATTTTTCCATGTAGGTGTTTCTGACTATAAAGTTCCCTCTGCAAGCAGATTCCCGTAAGTATTTATGTGTTGTGTTTTCATTTTCACGAGTCTCAAGACTGGCCATCTAAATCTAATTGTGGGGAAGGCAGACTGAAGTAGGATAAACCCACACGACATATCTTGTTTGATTTGCTTTGCTTTACTGTGCTTCACATATATTGTGTTTTTTATGAATTGATGTTTGCTGCAACCCTGCATTGAGCAAGTCTATTGGTGCCATTTCCCCAACAGCATATACTCACTTTGTATCTCTGTGTTGCATTTAGATAATTCTCACAATATTTGAAACTTTGCACTTTCTTTTATCTGTTATGATGATCTGTGATAAGTGGTCTTTGATGTTACTATTGTAATTGTTTTGGGGTGCCATGAGCCATGCTCATTTAAGATAGTACATTTAATTAATCAATATTATATGTGTTCTAACTGCTCCACTAAGTGGCCTTTCCCCATCTCTCTCTCTCTTTTCTTGGACCTCCCTATCCCCTGAGACACAACAATATTGAAATTAGGCCAATTTATAACCCTACAATGGCTTCTAAGTGTTGAAGTGAAAGGAAGGGTATAACATGTCTCGTATTTTAAATCAAAAGCTAGAGGTGGTTAAGCTTATTGAAGAAGACATGTCAAAGCTGAGACAGGCTGGAAGTTAGGCTTCTTGGACCAAACAGCACATTTGTGAATGCAAAGGAAAAGTTCTAGAAGGAAATTAAAAGTGTTACTCCAGTGAACACACAAATGATAAGAAGCAAAACAGCCTTCTTGCTGACATGGTTTGAGTGGTTTGGACAGAAGAAGAAACCAGCCACAACATTGCCTTAAATAAAAGCCTAATCCAGATCAAAACTCTAACTCCTCAATTTTGGAAAGGCTGAGAGAGATGAGGAAGTTGCAGAAGTTTTGACTCTAGCAGAGGTTGGTTCATGAGGTTTAAGGAAAGTAGCCATCTCCATAACATGAAAAGTGCAAGATGAAGCAGCTAGTGCTGATGGTGAAACTGCAGCTAGTTTTCCAGAAGATTTTTCTAAGATAGTTGATGAAGGTAGCTATACTGAACAACAGGTTTTCAGAGTAGATGAAACAGCCTTCTGCTGGAGGAAGATGTCATATAAGACTTTTATAGCTACTCTAAGAGAAGTCAGTGTCTAAGTTCAAAAAACAGACTGACACTCATTTGTTAGGGGATAATGCAACTGATGACTTTAAGTTGAAGCTAGTGCTCATTAATCATTCTGAAAATCCTATGACCCTTAAGAATTATGCTAAATCTATTCTGCCTGTGCTCTGTAAATGGAACAACAAAGCCAGTATGACAGCACTTCTATTTACAGCATGATTTATTTTTTTAAGCCTACTGTTGAGACCTTCTGCTCAGAAAAAAAAGATTTTTTTTCAATTACTACTGTTCATTGACAAGGCGCCTGGTCACCCAAGGTCTCTGATGATGTCGTCCAAGGAAATGAATGTTGTTTTCATGCCTGCTAACACAGTATCCATTCTGCAGCCCATGGATCAAGGAGTGATTGCGACCTTAAAGTCTTAGTATTTAAGTATGTTTTTTAAGGCTATAGCAGCCACAGATAGAATAAAAGTATATTGAAAGCCTTCTGAAAAGATTCACCATTGTAGAAGCAATTGAATATTTGTGATTCATGAGAGTTTGGAAAAAGTTTTTTTTGAGGGGTACCGCAGATACGGTAGAAATAGCAAGAGAGCTAGAATTAGAAGTAGATCCTGAAAATGTGTCTGAGTTGCTGCATTTGAATGGATGAGGAGTTGCTTCTTCTTGATCATCAGAGAAAGTGGTTTCTTGAGATGTGGTCCACTCCAGTGAAAATACTACGAACATTGTTGAAATGACAACATAGGATTTAGAATATTACATAAACTTAGTTGATAAAAGCAGCTGCAGGTTTGTGAAGATTGACTTCAGCTTTGAAATAAGTTTGACTTGGGTACAAACAGCATCACATGCTACAGAGAAACCTTTCATGAAAGGTAGAGTCAACCAGTGTTTCAAACATCATTGCTGTCTTATTTTAAGAAATGCCACAACCACTCCAACTTTCAGCAACTGCCACCTGGATTAGTCAGCAGCAGCAGTCAACATTCAAGGCCAGACCCTGCACTAGTAAGAAGATTACAACCCCTCTGAGTGCTCAGATGATTGTTAGCAATTTTTAGCAATAGAATATTTTTTCATGAAGGTATGTACATTGTTTTCTATAGACCACAGTATAGTATGAATATAATTTTGTTATGTACTGGGAAACCAAAAAGTTCTTGTGATTCTTTACTGTGTGCATTGTCTTTCTCTCTATAGATAGATAGGTATAAATTAGTAGTCTGCATAGTTTTTTCTTTGCACACCTCTTAAAAGAATTTTGAAAAACTATGACATTTTGAAGTTGGCATCTGACATTTTTGTCATAAACAAAAATAATTTCATCTTTATGTAGTATATTGTGTGCATAATTTTGATCTAATCTCTTCAAAATCTTTGCACTATTGATTGAATTCATTCAACTTACAGTCTGCCATGTAACATATTTAAGAAAACCAGTTTTCACAGCTAAATCAAGGTTACCCTGGCTTCACTTTTTAGATTGAAGTAAATATATTCATACACATTACTGTTGAGGATCTTCTCATTTCTGAATTTTAAGACTGAGAATCAGGGAAAGAAGAATGAGAGAGAAGGAAAAGGAAATATAGAGAAGGAGAGACAGGCAAACAGACACTGGAATCTTGCCTTGAGTTATTTTGTTGATTAGTTATGTAGCCTTCAAATACCTATATTTGCTTTGTTGCCATGGCCTTTTGCCTAAGGAACCCTGTATTCTCTCACCTTTTGTTTGATTCCTCAAAGCTTTTTATACAATGGAGCATTGTACAATGCTAAGATTTTAGGTGGCACTCTTCTTGACCCCTGAGGTATTCAATTAGCAAGACAGACAGATCTGTGTCTATGAAACTTAGTTTTAGAGGAAGGATGCACAAACCAAAAACCTTAAGATATTACATAGTGTGTTAGAAGATGATAAGTGTTATGGTAGGGGTGAGTAAACCAATGTATGTGGATTTGAGAATTTCAGCAGTGTGTAGAAAGTAAGGACATTTGGTATGTCACTTTAACTAGAGTGGTCCATTTGACATAATTCAGAAGCCAGTGGTTTGAGCAAAGACTTGAACCAAGATGAGAGAGTTTGCCATGAGAGTATCTGGGAGAAAGAGCATTCCAGCTGTGGAATAGTCAATGCTAAGGCCTTAAGGTGGGAGAGAACATGTACAGGTTTAGAAAGAAAGTCAGTATGTCTACAACCGAGTGAGTGAGTTGGGGGAGAGGAGATGGATGGAGGTCCAAGAGTTCTTAGGGAGTGTCTCTGTAGGGCCTTGTAGGTTATCATAAGGACTTTGTTTTTTCCACTCTAAGAAAAACTGGGAGCCATTGCAGAGTTTTGAGGGTTATTATCTGTAAGGATTGATCTGGTTGCTTTGTTGAGAATAGAAAGATGGTAAGCGGGCAAGGATAGATGCACTAAGATCAGATTAGTCAGCTGTTGAAGTAATACAGAGGAGAGAGAATAGTGGACCTGGGTGTAGCAGCCGTAAGAAGTGATTGAATTTTGTGTGTATTTTGAAGATAATGGCAGTAGGGTTTTCTGATGGCCTGGGTATGAAGTGTGAGAAAATGAGAATAATGAAGGTTGCTCCAAGGTTATTCGCCTGAACAACTGGTATAAATGAGGAAGGCTATAAATTTGTGTTGGGGAGCCTTTATTTTGTAAAATGAGAGAAGAATGATCTTTAAAGGGGGGATGGAGTGAGAAGACTAGAATGTTGCAAATGCAATATGAAGATTAATTTTAAGGAATGAGTACATATGGCATTTGAGGAACTAGAAATTATTATTCATATGTTCATACTGCTTAAGAAGTGTTTCTGTACTTCATAGCCCAGCTTGAAGACTACTGTTTCTATTAATTTAGTAGTTACATTATTAAAATCCTCTGTTTTTCTTTTTACTTTTTTAATCTGCTTGATTTGTTAACCCTTGGGAGAAATGTTTAAAGCCTCTCTATGTGGCTATTGATTTGTCAGTTTCTCCTTGCACTTGTAAAAGTTTTTGATTTATATGTTTTGTAGCCATTTTATTGTATGCAAAAGAATTCATGAATATTTTATTTTCATGGTGAATTATATACTTTATTAATCTATAATATTCATATTAGCAGGGCTAGTACTTAATATCCTCAGATTCTATAAACTAGTGTGCTTTAAATAAAGAAGCACAATTTGCTTTTGGGAGAAGGCTGCTAAAGCAATTTGAAATAAAAAATTACTAACAATAACAAAGCACTATTAGCACTATTTTTAAAATCAACAAATGAACATCAAAAAAGAATTCAGGAACTGTGTTTGGTGGCATAAGCAAACATTTTCCTTAACCCACATACTGGGAAAACTATTGCTAAAAAATGCAAAAGGTTAGCTGCTGTCTAAAAACCAAACAATTAAATAAATACATTCATCCCTGGGTATGTGTGGGGAATAGTTCCAGGACCCCCCACCGATACCAAACTCTCGGGAGGTTCAAGACCCTTGTATAAAATGGTGTAGTATTTGCTTATAATCTACACATATCCTCCAATATACTTTAAATTATTATTTAATAACTAATACAATGTAAATGCCATACAGTTGTTATACTCTATTTTTCTTTCTTTCTTTCTTTTTTTTTTTTTTTTGAGTTGGAGTCTCTGTCACCCAGCCTGGAGTGCAGTGGCACGCTCACGGCTACCACAGCCTCAGTCTGCTGGTCTCAGGCGATCCTTCTACCTCAGCCTTTCAAGTAGCTAAAACTACAGGCATGCGTCACCACGCCCAGCTAATTTTTTGATTTATTGTAGAGGTTAGGTCTCGCCAAGTTGTCAGGCTGGTCTCAATTCCTTGAGCTCAGGCAGTCCTCTCACCTCGGCCTCCCAAAGTGCTGGGATTTTAGGCGTGAGTCATCATGCCTGGCCTATATTGTATTTCTCATCTGTGTTTTTTTTTTATTGTTATAGTTCTATTGATTTATTGGTTGATCTGTGTTTGGTTGATCTGCAGGTGCAGAACCCACAGATGCAAAGGGCCAACTCAATTTTTTGTTTCACCTAAGGCAATGATGTGAGATAGAAGCATGCTAGTACTCTTTTTTCCCAGGAGAGTAGATTTCCTGTGTGTGAATTTTAGCCATCCTAAAATGAAGATAATATTAGAAAATTGATTACCTTGGAACATTTTTCTTAGAAGATTATTGGAATTTTTGCTGATTTCAGAAAAAGAAAAATGTGAATTGAGTTAAATGATCGTCATATTAATTAATGAGTTCAAATTTAATAAAAATATTTCATAGAAAGTTAAACTTCCAGTTTTGTTTTATTTTGTTTTAGTTCTCAGAGAATGCCCATTTCCCATTTGAATATGTATGAATTTGAATTTATGCAGTAGAATTTGAATGAATATAATACAGATGAAAAGTTAAGTGCTCATTATAGATTATTACAGAATTACAAAAATTTTTTTACAATCTCAGCCCCTCCCTTCAATAAAATTAAATTGTGAATCAGTGAAATAATTTATTCTTTGGATGCCTCAGAGTTCAAGTTAAACTATCCATTAGACTATAAACAGTTTTAGACTATAAACAGTTTATTTTCTAAAAATGTGATTAAGCAAGTGAATTAGTGAAACTTTTATAATGACAGATTGCTTTATTAAAACCTATAGAAGCTTAGGAAATTTATACACTGTGTAACTTTGCGAAAGTTTGTAACTTCTGTGAAACTTTGGATTTGAAGAAGTTAGATAAATTTGGGGGGTATTAGAAGGAAACTGGCATACATTTGTTATATTCCAGGTATCAGACTGGACACACTATTCTTCTTGCTGGTAAATGTTCTGTTAGTCATCACTTCCCAAAGATGAAAAGCATGGGGTTTCAACTGTATGGGCACTTTTATGCATATTTTCCAGTAAACACAGTTGACCTCTGTATTTGTGGGTTCTATATTTGCAACCAATCCAGATATCTTCATGGGATGTAAACCCTGCTATAAAGAGGGCCAGCTTTTCTCATCCATGGGTTTTGCCAACTGTGGGGACTAATATGCATGGAATTTGGTGTCCTGGGGGTCTTGGAACCAATCTCTTGTAGGTGCTAAGGGATGACTGTAGTTTTACCTACATTCACAATCTATTAAGGCACTGGCCATCTCTTCAACTGTTTCAAGGAATCCCTTCGAAATGAAATGTTTGCATTTGCAGTCATGCCACATGAACTTTGATGTTCATACTGTAATGTGCCTTGATACTTTGGACTCTAATGGTTGGGGCAGAAGTTTCATCAGCAGCACTTTGAACATTCTTAGCTTTTAAGTTCTTGAATAAATTCCTAGCTTTCCCTGAACACACATTAAGCACATAGACATCTGACTTGATGCTGATTCTGTACTCAAAAACCTTTCTTTACCTCTTGTTAATTATTGTGAAATGTATAGCATAGTAATTTTTTAATGGTAAAATTCTCTTTGGCCTTTAAAATTATTTCTGTTCTGAAGGAATTCATTCCATATGCAGTTTTTATCTTACCACTTTGGTTATCATTATCTCTATTTTCATTTATATAATTACACACGGTTTTCAACTTATAGTCGTTCAACTTCACAATGGTGCAAAAGAAATACATTCAGTAGAAACTACTTTGAATTTTGATAAGTAAAAAATAAATTTTTATTATAATAAAATAGGCTTTGTGTTAGATGATTTTTGCCCAACTGTAGGCTAATGTACATGTTCTGGGTATGTTCAAGGTAGGCTAGACTAAGCTATGATGCTCAGTAGGTGAGGTATATTAAACGCACTTTTGACTTAATGATATTTTTCATTTCTGCTTAGTTTATTGGGATGTAATCCTATCATAAGTCAAGGAACATCTGTATATACTTTGTCTTCCCAGTACTTATAACACTTTCAGTTTCTTTGTACTTACCAGACGTGATAGGATAGTATTTATAAAGTAACCCGGGGGGAAGGAGGACATAATATCAATAAAGGTACCTGATCTCAAACCAGGCGAAATGGGGACCAACTGGAGGTCTAGACTTCACCTGTACAATGACCACTTCTATACCTAATCCTGAATTGTGCCCCACATTTTAAAAATAAATAAAGTAAAACATCCCAAAACTGAACACAACATACTTACCATCGTAGACTCAAGAATAATAAAAGATTCAAAGTAAAATGATAATTTATGGCATTTAATACTTCTTTTGGTAAAGGGCAAAGTTGACACTCTGTCAAGAGTGTGGGATTGACACACTTTAGCTATGTTGGTTTCTTTGAAGGTTTTAAAGTTAAAGACTTGAATTAGAAATGTTTTATAGTGAACTAAACCATGTCGATTACAAACAAGTGTGGTCAAATGTTTCATCAGTTTGAAATATATATCTAAAGAAGTCATCACTCCTTTTAAATGCTTCGATGCATGAATTTATCCTTTTAGAGCCACGTGCATATGTCGTTTACCCTATCAAAGCTGAGGCCATCACTTATTTTGTTTTGACTGTATGAAAGCATAAACAACACAACAGTCACTCTATGCTAAACATGACTTAGCACTCTCCTTTGGTGTAATTTTAATTGCAACCATAGTTTATTGCCTAAATTCTTTATTAGGAAATTAACCTTTGATTAATGAACATCCATTTGCTTTTCTACTACTCTTTCTTCTCATTGTTATGTTTTTGCCAGGTCTTTTTTTTTTGAGTTGGAGTCTCACTCCATCGCCCAGATTGGAGAGCAGTGGCTGCCACCGCAGCCTCAACCTGCTGGGCTCCGGCGATCCTTCCACCTCAGCCTTCCGAGTAGCCAGAACTACAGGCACGCTACCACACCCGACTGATTTTTGATTTATTGTAGAGATGAGGTCTCACCAAGTTGCCCAGGCAGGTCTCGAACCTGCGGGCTCAGGCAATCCACTCACCTCAGCCTCCCAAAGCGCTGGGATTACAGGCTGAGCCACCAAGCCCGGCTTGGCCAGGTCTTTAAGTTAAGCCTTTGAATTCCCCCCACCCCCCCAGTCATCCTTGCAGTTACATGCTTCCATTTGCCATATGGGAGCTTCTTGAGATGTGTCAGATTATCTTTAGTATTTAGCATACTTCGCAGGTAGAATCACCTTGAGTTATTAGGTGTTTATGATCTGGTACCTGACTATTGGTAAAATTGTCCTATTAAAAAATGAGAATGGCACATGGCATCAGGGACAAAACCATTCAACAAATTCAGTGCAATTTATTTGTTTTATTTTTCTGTAATCTTTGTGTTTTCTATGTGTTCAAACTCTGACAACTTTTTTTATGTTGCCAGTAGGAAAATATATCTCTGGAAATAACGTAGAGTTTTCATGATACAGATAGCTCTGTGGCCTCAGTATATAGTTGTTTTGTGTCAGATTTTCATTGTCCAAGAATCACTTTGTATCATATTACTAGTTAGAGAATTATTTCAGGTAATTGTGAACTTAGAGACTATTTTAAGTTTCAGTAGTGTAATTCTTCAGTTTTTAGCTCATGATTTCAAACAATGTTAAATGTTAATAATATAATAACTAAATATTAAACATTTATAGTATACATTAGAAGGGACCTTAGAATCATTTTATCCAATCTCCAACTCCGTATTCCCATCCACAGTGTTCCTGACAAGTAGTTTAACCTGCTAAACCATTGCAGTTCACTGCTGTATAAGACAGCCCTTTGCAGTGTTGAGTGGTTCCTGTTACTAGTTTTTCTTAATCTTTGAATGAAATCCACATCTTTATGATTTAAACACATTGTGTCTTCTGCCTTCCATATATCAAACCCTCAAATATTTGAAAATTATTAAGTGTTTGAGCTAATTGTTAGGCTAAACATATTACGTTGTCTTTTCATTTTATTTTATGGCTTGGTTTTTAGAGTCAGCCTCATGTTGGATACTCTCAAACATATCCTGGGGTTTTTTTTAGTGTTTCCTCTCAACGTAACATCCAGAATAGGATGCTACCTGCATGATATGATTATGTATAGTGTGCTCTCTCTTCTCTTTAATTGTATGCTAGGTAAGATTTAGGTATATGTGTTTGTACGTTGTGTATAGTGTATCTAGGCTCAAATACTGCAGTCATTTTAGATGTGGTACTTTAGTTAATTAAAATTTGTTTTGCAGTTAGAATGGCAGTTGTGAATGGTTTTCTCTTCTTGACCTAATCTTATATGTTAACTGAATTTGTCATGTGTTCTCAAGGATAATTTACATGAACATAGAGTTTGTGAAAATCTGACAGATCCTAACTAACTCAGCTAGTGGGCAGCATTCTAGCTTATTTTTAGTTGTATAATATAGTTATTAATGAAGTAATGTAGAATGAGAGCAAATTGTACTGTATTTTTGTGTGAAATTATACTATATTACAAAGGTTGGCATTTATGTAATAAGTACCCCAAAATGTTAATCTACTTGCAATAAATACAATTAATAATGTACATAAAAGAATGAAATTAAGCTACTTTTCTATCAAAAAAGAATTATTCATGAACAGAAAGTGGACAGCATAGATTTGATGACAGGAAGGTTGTATCTAATCTGAATTACTGAGTGACCTAGGAAGCTTGCTCAGAGGGATTACAGAATAATTATGTTAATATGCAATTATCACCTCATTTCTTCTGTAGTAACCTCAAGATGTAGTGTAGTGAGGGTGTTATAGCAAGTGCTGATAGTTTGCAAAAATACTGATGTTTGAAATTTCTGAGACAATAAGTCTAGCTTGAGGCATATAAGTGATGATCTGTCATCTTGAAGACAGATCTGACCTTTGTGCTTTTTTTTTAATGCTCACAGTATATTACTAGAGGCAGTTATAGCTGTAGAACTCATTATGACTTTCTAGAAACTGAAATATGTTTTATGTAGATTCAAAATTCTATTTGCAGCTTTTTTTTTAAGTGTGTGAGTTTTTTAAAGAACATTTTAAAATTCAGTTAAAAGATAAATTCTATGGTTATAATATTACATGGGGGAGGACTTAGTAATGGTGTCTAAATATTGTTTAACGTGATCTTAATTGATATAGCAGATTCACTGAATTGAAATTTAGGGAATCCAGATGACATAACATCAGCTTATTTATTTTAATTTGTTAGCTTCTATTTTAAAAACTTAATAAATAATACCTACCTTTATGTCTCTACTTTGTTATATAATAACTGATATTGATGACTGTGTTATACATATTTGACTATATAAAGGTAATTGAAAAACTATTTTAGACAGTGTGAAGTTAACTTACAGGTTAAATGCTTTCTTGCTTACATGTCACATATTTCAGCATGAATATAGGGAGATAATTTTTGATGGTGTTAAGATTCTAGATTCATTATTCAGTGCAACCGATTGTGATGATCTATTTTCCTGTGTTCTATCTAAGTGCAGCAGCTGTGAGTCTTGAATACTGTTATTAGGAGAAAGTGTATTTGAAACTTTTTATTGTTAGAATATATTCTGAAAATTAAACCATGAAAATTTTAGTTGTACTTATGACCTGTTAACCTATTTGTAATAAATACAATTAGCAATACAAATGAAAGAATGAAATTAAGCTGATTTTCCTTCAGAAGAGAATTGTTCATGAACAGAAAGTGTACAGCATAGATTTGATGACAGGAAGGTTATATCTAATCTGAATTACTGAGTATCCTAGGAAGCTTGCTTACTGACTCAGTTTCTAATGGCATATTTTCTGACCAATACAGTAGATACCTTCTTTTATTTTTGAGTAGAGGTAATTATTAATTTGGGGGCAAGTAAGCCATATTTTATTATGTAGGTATGAAGGAAAACGTTTATTAAAGACCTCACTTTATATTTTAACAATATTCAATTTTATGTTTTTGGCTAGATGTGCTTTGTAGATAAAATTATATTCTGCACATATATTTTTTCTGTTTTTGAGCAAAACAGTTTGATATCTTCAGAACGTGAACTTATGAAAAGCTTTTATAAAACCATTCTGGTAATGAGGATGCAGCCTCCAAGCTGACATGATATTCTCATAGTTTGTCACCCTGCTGTTCAGGGGGTACCAATGAAGTTGCTTTAAATGGGAAGCGTCTGTTCCATCTCTGAACCTCTAACACCAGAACAGATGGGTGGGACGTAGAACATGGAAGGTTTTACCTCTGAGGTGGTAACAGTGAAGCCACTCATTAACACTGAATTTACCACTTCGTTAGCAACGTTGCTTCCTGTTGAGAAAAGCTAATATAGGCTTTCAAATTGACTGAGCATATATTTGCCTACCTCCTTGATTATAATAAGTGGGAACAGAAAGAAACTGTCTTTCAAACTTGTTTTTTTTTAAAGTTGTCGTTTATTTCAGATCTATGAGATTGTTGCTAGTGAGACATTCTACGTTTTCCACTTATTTCATGAGGAATATCAGGAATAGACTAGAGTATAAGATTAGGGCTTACTTTTCTTTTCATTGCTGTTGGCACACTCCTTCCTAACACATGTTTATGTGCTGCCCATTTTTAACTTCTGTGTATGTGATGTGGAGATTCCTGCTGGGGTGATGCATTAGCACCATTTTGGAGTGATGTCGTTGAGTATGATCTTATTGGAAGCCTATTTTTATTACTGCAGAAATTTGCCAATCTCAGAACAGAATTCTAAAACCTATGAGGGGTGGAAAAATGATTGTTGCTATAAATAACTGCCAAAGAAAGATATTGGTAATGTTTATTTGTTGTACTAAAGACCACATTTTGTGGAAAGAATAAAATCAGACTTACAAGTGCTTGTTTGAAGTTATGAAATAAGAAAAACATTGTTAGAAAGAATTTTATTATTTAACTAGATTTTGTGTTTTACAGAGCATGAAATTGTTACTTCAAAGGAGAAATACTGAACCTTTTTGAAAAAGTTTTAATTTCTCAATATTGAATTGTAAGGTCCTCTTGTCCTAAAATAGTATTACTTGTTATTCAGATTAAAAATACTATAAAAGAAAAATGTAAAGGCTTTATTCTTTATCTGAGAGCAGGAGCCTAGCCTGACTTGTTTGTTATTGTATCCGTAGTAGTACATCAGTACCTGGCACATAGTAAGTGCTCAGCAATATTCAGAGAATGAGTAAACTGTACTTACTACATATACAAAAAGGAATTGAAAAGCAGAAGATTATGCCAGTACTTCAAATAGTTAATACTTTGTGTTGCCAAATAGCAGATTTTAAAAATTATACATCAGGATTTGGGGGTATTTTGAGGACCTTACTATAATTGCTGAGTCAAGAAATCAGAACCTGATGGAACTTGTATTTGAATGGGGTATCCAAATTTCCTAGCAAGGAAACCATTTTTCTTCTTATATTTTAGAAACTTTTACTTTGATTTTGTAATTATGTTTTTTATTAATTCAATATTTATTCAGTTCTTTATTTAACAAATATTACCTGAGCACCTATGCCAAGTACTATGCTAGGTTCTGGAGATAAGATAATGATAGGTTATAGTCCCTGCCCTCAAAGAGCTTATATTCTTTCAAGAAGACAGGCAATTCTACTACAATGTGGCCATTTCTAAGAGCAGGATAAGAAGAGGGTGCAAGGGAACTTTTCATAGTAGGGGCAGTCATTACAATCATGATATGAATACCTTATAAACATTGAGAAGTATCCATTCCTTTTAAAATATTGTACTGTTTTCTCATAATTAAATATATTATCAAATATGCCTAGAAAAATTTATCTACATTTTGTATTAAATAAATTTAAAACACATGTTTATGCTGTTTTATTGTTAAAAATTGCTGAACCATTGTTCTAAACTGGCAGATCATAAATGGAAAACTGCTTTTTTGGTCTATTTATTTATTTGTTTGTTTAGTGTCAGAGTTTCATTCTATCACCCAGGCTGGAGTGTAGTGGCATACATTATGGCTTACCCAGAGCCTTGACCTCCTGGACTCTGGCTATCCTTCCAGGTAGCTGGGACTACAGGTGCATGCCATTATGCCCAGCTAAATTTTTTTATTTTTTGTAGAGAAGAGATCTTGCTGTATTGCCCACGCTGGTCTCAAACTCCTGGCTGGACTTAAGCAGTTCTCCTCCCTTGGCCTCCCAAAGTGCTGGAATTAGAGGTGTGAGCCACTGCGCCCCACCAGAATAGCTGCTTTTAGAGAACGCCTAGAATTTGGCGACCCAGTATATGGAAATTTAACATGAAACATCATTAATTTTAACTTCACTAAAGTTAAAATTGGAATTAAGGTTAATTTGAATAAGGAATGAATGTAACCCTGTAAATAAAGCATTTTTACAACTGGTAGAATATTAGGAGAATATTAAATATCATGAGAGCAAAGCAGTCAAATTAAGAAAAAATACTGTTTTATACATAAACCATTGATGTTGTTAGCAGGTTCTTTACTGGTGATATTTTATTACCTCCCTCCCAGAATCAACTTTTAAGTGACAAAACTTTTACTTTCCTGCATTGTTTGATAACCTAAGTTATTCTCTAGTATAAAATGACTGCTTCCAATGAGCCTACTTAAGTGAAATAATTTTCTGTCTATTGGCAATCTGTACGTGAGGTTGAAGTTATTTTCAGTCTGTAGCATATTTATTTATATTGTGTGTATGTATGTGTGCATATATGTTTGTGTATTTCACTTTTCTGTAGACATTTTGTGTATGTGAAGTATTGGCCTAGCACAATGAATAATATTAACCTTTGAGATGCTTTTTATGTATTTCAGTTTTTGAAAGTATTTTTTCATTCATGGAAAATTATTAGGAGCTCGATATAAAGAGCAGAAAATTAAGCTAATAAAAATGTATGCTTTCAGCGCTCCATACATTCTATAGTACTTTTTTCGTTCATGCAAATCTAAATTTTTTTTTTCCATTTTCTAGACTAAATGTGTTAAATGGGCTTGCCAACAATATGGATGATTTGAAGATAAACACCGATATTACGGGTGCTAAAGAAGAACTCCTAGATGACGGCAATTTTATCTCAGACAAAGAGAGTGGAGTTCACAAACCAAAAGAGTGTCAAACATCATTTCAGAAAAACAATACATTGTCTCTGCCCGAAGAACTGTCAAAGGACAAATCTGAAAAAGCCTTAAGTGGAGGCCAGTCTGCTCTATTTATACATGCTGGCGCTCCTACTGTTTCCAGTGAAAACTTTATCTTGCCTAAGGGAGCGGCTGTTAATGGACCAGTTTCACACTCCTCCTTAACTAAGACTTCCAATATGAATAAAGGCAGTATTTCATTAACCACTGGACAGCCTTTGGATCAGCCAGCAACAGAACCTTGTTCAACTTTGAAGGTAGCAGGTGATCTTCCGCTGTCTACACCACAGAAAGCAAGTCAACACCAAGTTTTATTTTTGTTGTCAGATGTAGCACATGCTAAGAATCCAACCCATTCCATTAAAAAATTACCTACCTCTGCTTCAGCTGGTTGTGACATTCAGAATTCAGTAGGAAGTAATGTAAAGGCAGATAGCACTTTAATAAATCAAGTAGAGGTGGGTGAGGATAGTGAAGATTTATTGATAAAAGATGATTGTGTCAGTACATTGACAGGAATTTCCTCAGGTACAGATGAATTTAGATCAGAAAATGATACAAGCTGGGATCCTCAAAAAGAGTTCATTCAATTCCTTATGACTAATGAGGAGACAGTAGATAAAGCCCCAACTCACTCTAAAATAGGTCTAGAAAAAAAGAGAAAGCGAAAAATGGATGTGAGCAAGATAACTCGTTATACTGAGGATTGCTTTAGTGATTCTAATTGTGTACCCAATAAATCAAAAATGCAAGAAGTAGACTTTCTTGAACAGAATGAGGAGATCCAAGCAGTAGACTCACAGAAATATGCATTAACAAAAGTGAAGCCTGAATCAACTGATGAAGACTTGGAATCTGTGGATGCTTTTCAGCATCTGATGTATAACCCAGAGAAGTGTGGAGAAGACAGCTCACCTATTCATACTAGCACTTTTCTTCCGAATACCTTAAAAAAGAAATGTGAAGAGAGTGATTCCGAGTCACCTGCTACTTTCAGTACTGAAGAGCCATCATTCTACCCCTGTACAAAGTGCAATGTGAATTTTCGGGAGAAAAAGCACCTCCACAGGCATATGATGTATCATTTAGATGGGAACAGTCACTTTCGCCATCTTAATGTCCCAAGGCCATATGCTTGTAGAGAGTGTGGACGGACATTTCGAGACCGCAATTCCCTTTTAAAACATATGATCATTCACCAAGAAAGAAGACAGAAGTTGATGGAGGAAATTCGTGAATTGAAAGAACTTCAAGATGAAGGAAGAAGTGCCCGATTACAGTGTCCTCAGTGTGTGTTTGGTACCAATTGTCCTAAAACATTTGTGCAACATGCTAAAACCCATGAAAAAGATAAAAGGTACTACTGCTGTGAGGAGTGTAACTTCATGGCAGTGACAGAAAATGAATTAGAGTGCCATAGAGGCATTGCCCACGGGGCAGTGGTAAAATGCCCTGTGGTTGCGTCTGACATAGCCCAGAGAAAAACACAAAAAAAGACTTTCATGAAAGACTCTGTTGTAGGATCATCCAAAAAATCAGCTGCCTACATGTGTAAGATGTGTCCTTTTACTACTTCAGCAAGAAGTATTTTAAAAAAGCACACGGAGTACTTGCATTCATCATCATGTGTTGATTCATTTGGAAGTTCCCTTGGACTTGATAAAAGAAAAAGTGACATCCTTGAAGAACCTGTAGATATCGATAGCACTAAACCATTAACTAAGCAACAGTCAGCCACATTTCCAAAGAACTCTGCTTTAAAACAAGATGTGAAGCGAACATTTGGATCAACCTCACAATCAAGTAATTTTTCAAAATTTCATAAACGACCACACAGAATACAGAAAGCTCGGAAAAGCATCACCCAGTCAGGTGTAAACATGTGCAATCAAAACAATTCTTCTCACAAGACTGTTACGATTAAAAGCAGCATTGACCAAAAACCCAAGTATTTCCATCAAGCAGCAAAAGAAAAATCTAATGCCAAGGCAAATAGCAACTATTTGTATAGACACAAATATGAAAACTACAGGATGATAAAAAAATCAGGTGAATCATATCCTTTGCATTTCAAAAAAGAAGAAGCTAGTTCATTAAATTCTTTACATCTGTTTTCATCATCAAGTAATTCTCACAATAATAGTTTTATTTCAGACCCTCATAAACCTGGCACCAAACGGCCAGAAAGCTTCAAAGACCACAGGCGTGTAGCTGTAAAGAGAGTAGTTAAGGAATCTAAGAAGGGAAGTTCTGTTAGAAGAGAAGACTTGGATAGCTATCCAGATTTTTTGCATAAAATGACTGTCGTTGTTTTGCAAAAACTTAATTCGGCCGAAAAGAAAGATAGTTATGAAACAGAAGATGAAAGTTCCTGGGATAATGTTGAGCTAGGAGACTACACTACACAGTCCATAGGAGATGAAACCTATAATGATATTAATCAAGAACATGTAAACTTATTCCCTCTATTTAAAAGCAAAGTGGAAAGTCAAGAGCCTGGAGAAAATGCTACTCTCAGTTATGATCAAAACGATGGCTTTTATTTTGAATATTATGAAGATGCTGGAAGTAACAACTTTTTGCATGAGATACATGATCCTCAACATTTAGAAAATGCAGAAACTTCATTGTCAAAGCATAGTTCTGTTTTTCACTGGACTGATTTGTCTCTTGAGAAGAAATCATGTCCTTACTGCCCAGCAACATTTGAAACAGGTGTTGGGTTGTCAAATCATGTCCGGGGACATCTTCACAGAGCAGGATTAAGCTATGAAGCCCGTCATGTTGTATCACCAGAACAAATAGCCACAAGTGACAAAATGCAGCATTTCAAAAGAACTGGCACAGGGACACCAGTTAAGCGAATTAGAAAAGGTAAGTTCTCATGTGGATAATATGGGCTAATAGGTCTGTGTTCAAATTCAGAGGATTTGAAAGTCTTACTTGAATTTGGCCTTTTTTAGAATCACATAATTTCATATTTCAGAATTAGTTCACTTTAGGGTGGTCAATTTATTTAAAAATTCTGATATTACTCTTAAAACATTTTTTTTAGCTATAGAGAAGTCTGAAACCACCTCTGAACACACTTGTCAGCTCTGTGGCGGTTGGTTTGATACTAAAATTGGATTATCAAATCATGTTAGAGGCCACTTAAAAAGACTTGGAAAGACCAAATGGGATGCTCACAAATCTCCAATCTGTGTTCTGAATGAGATGATGCAAAATGAAGAAAAATATGAAAAAATCTTAAAGGCATTGAACAGTCGTCGAATTATTCCCAGACCATTTGTAGCTCAAAAACTTGCATCAAACGATGACTTTCTGTCTCAAAATGTTATACCTCTTGAAGCATACCGTAATGGCCTAAAGACTGAAGCTCTGTCAGTGTCTGCATCAGAGGAAGAAGGGCTGAATTTCTTAAATGAATATGACGAAACAAAACCAGAACTGTCCAGTGGAAAAAAGCATCAGTCTCTTACACTGATAGAACTTCTTAAAAATAAAAGGATGGGAGAAGAAAGGAATTCTGCTATTTCTCCTCAAAAGATCCATAATCAGACAGCAAGAAAGAGATTTGTTCAGAAATGTGTTCTTCCATTAAATGAAGACAGTCCATTGATGTATCAACCACAAAAAATGGACTTGACTATGCACTCAGGTAAGAGGAGATTTATGACTATCCTATCATGTACAATTTAAGCACAGTTCAATTATGCTTCCCTTAGTGGAATACTTATGGAAAATACTTTCTCAGAATCTTCTTATTTAAGCTGCATTTTTTACAGAGCACAAATTGGTTATTCTACTGTCATTTCTCTGTAACTCATCGATTGATGCTTATCAACACTGAATTCTCCACGCCTCATTTCTTGGTCTGAATGTAAGGTGAGAACAAAAGCAACAGAAAACCATATTTTTAGAAAGCTGATTTTGTAAAAATAAAATTTGCTATAGCTGGAGGATGGTTGTGATGGGAGGTTGATGTTGTTCTAAGCATAGCATTACTGAAAAGGCATACCTCTGTCATATTTTTGCCAGTACTCCAAAGTGATAATGCTTTCAAGATTTAGCTATTGATTTTTCCACTGCTTGGGTGAAACGAAACAGACTCTTAAAACTGAATGGATTGATGTCTGTTGTATGTTGTGATTAACCAAAGAAACTTCTCCCTCTCTTATTGCTCATTGTATTGTGGAATAGTTTGGTTTTAGAGAACAATTGTGAGCATAAAACATGTTTGGGGCTTTAGGTTTTAAGATAATGCTCTAATGGAACAGAACAGATGATTTAGCCTGGAGCTTGTGTACCAGTAGTTTTCCCTTTGAAAGGAATACTTTGTGTGTGTTGGCAAATGCTGTTGTATATAACGTAGCCAAGCTTTATTTGTTATTGCTAAGTCTGGTTTATACTTTGACTAAAAGAATATTAAGTGTCTTTATGAATTTCTTTTGGAGGTTAAGAATGTTGAAGGTTTACTTAAACGGTCTCATGATTAGAGCCCTAAGTTGAATGTGTAATAGCAGTTGACCAATGAATTGATAAGGAATAAATGGTAAAGGAATGTTTTTTGGTTTTGGTTTTTTACCTTGGTAGCAGACATTGGGATATTCCAAACATTTGTAAGGCGGTTTTGATTTGAGGAAAGATTACTTTGTAAGTGGTCTCGAAAAAAATGTATCTTGTACGGGCTTCTGGTAAATCTGGCTTGTTTCTTTTGTATAAAGTCTTTCAAAGTCAATAGCTTTCAGTATTTTTTCAGAAGGATAAAATGTTGGGAAGATGTGTTAGCTGTGTTGACCAAGGCATAGTATACTTCAGAGATGGAAAGCATATATGTAGTTATTGCAGTGATGTTGAAGAAACCAGTTGAAAGGTGTTGGGGGAGTGAAGATTGTTTGACAAGTTGGAGTTTCTTATTGTTTCAGCATGTTTTCTTTCCTGTGTTGACTAAGATGTTAGCTTGTTGATCATTTATTTAGCACAAAGATTTTAGCAAAAAACTTCAAATCATTAACTTTCATTATTGATTGCGCATTCAGAGTAATGAACATAAAATGCCCTGAATAAAATGTTGTGTCTAACAGCTGTTAAGTGGTGTGTTTTACCACCTTTTCTCCCAGCCTTCATCAGAAAGCCTAATTTGTATTGAGACTTTTACGGTTTTGTGGGTAAAACATTTTAATTACCACTTTGTCAACTAGACTTTTAAATTCTTTTTATTGGTAATGTTGTAAGCTTTGAAACTTCTCAACAGAACCGTGCTGTTCAAATCACAGTATTATATTTTAGTAGGTTTAAAAATGATCTGCGTAACACAGAAATCTGCAAGAAAGTGATAATAGGTGTTAACTCCAGAGGAACTCAAAGGTTCAAGTCCCTCCTCTTCTACCTTTCCAAAGAGCATGGGTTGCCTCTAAATACTAACTACAAACTAATAATAGTTAACCTAATTCCCCCTCTTTATTTTAAGTTAAGCTAATTCAATGAACGTTTTAAAAACCATCTTTATTGTGGTACTTTTCTACACGCTTTAAGCTAAGAAAATTTCACTTTTTGAAGTGAGAACTGGATTATAGTTTTCTTTTGAATGATAGGTATGCCTGTGAAGCTTAGAACATGTGTGCATTGCAATACGACGTTTACAAGTGCTGTTAGCCTGTCCAACCACTTACGCGCTTATGCACGAAAGAAGAGTGCTGGACTTTTGACTGGTACAGGTATGTTTGAACAGATATCACAGCAAGTCTGTTTGATACAATACACTTTTTTTCTCACCAGACTGGTGCTAATTCAGATGATATTTATAGCTTTCTTTGTTAAGCTGCAGTTGAGTCTGAATACACATTAAATTTCAGCAACTTGTAAACTGTTAGATATAATTTTAAAACAAGTTTATCTTTTTCATTTGGCTCTTATTGACTTGACTTGGGGAAAAAAGTAACCCAGTAGAGGTGTGGAACTTTTGAGTCTACCTTAAACCCATTGATTTTTAAATTATACCATTTTTTATTTTTAAATTTGTTTTTGTTAGTAGATTCCAGTAAGACACCTCTCTTTGGTATTTAAAAAAAATGATTGTAGTTTTACTCTGGCGTGATGATGCATGCCGGTAATCCCACTACTTTAGAGGCTGAGGCAGGAGGATCACTGGCGTTCTAGAGTCCGAGGCTGTAATATGCCGCAATTTTGCCTGTGAACAGCCACTGCCCCTCCAGCCTGGGCAACATAGTGTGAAAAAAGATTGTATTTCTAGCTTGAGGAAATGCTTTATTCAAAGAAGAAATCATAGTGAAATTTGAAAAATGTAGATTTGATTAGAAAACTAAACAAACTAATGAGTTTTCATCAGTCTATAGATCAACTCTTTGAAGGGGCAAGCCTTAATAATGGCTCATGTTGACAACTGAATAGATTTTTCTTTTAATGCCCCTTAACCATTTTAGGATTAATAAATTTTGCTATGCACATTAGTGTTAACATGCACATTTCTGTGTTATTTTTGGTTGGTTAGCCCAACCTTGCAGATACCTCTTAATACAACTCATCTGTGAAAATTTTATTAGCTTAATCATATGTAATATGCTTCTTATAGCTTGCAAAATGCTTTGCTCTTTCTAGTCTTTTAATCTAGCCTGCTTCAGCAAATCTCATTTATCTCACATCTTAAAATATACCCTTTTTTCTAAGTAGCTCTATTTAAATCCTTTTGCCTAAAATTCTCTTTCTAGTCTTTTATTTCTCTTGTTCTTTTAGACTGCTGCCTTCTGCTTTCTTCTAGTTGTTGTTTTTACAGCTTTTTTGTTCCTCCTCATGTCCTATGACTTACATCCAATATGTTCTTGCTGCCAAAGAAACACTTGTATTGCACTGGTGTCTTTCTTCTGCTTCTTTGCTTTATTTCTTGACTTGATATATAAACGAAAGAGATGACTTGGCCATCGATATTAAAAGGAGAGGAACTGAGTGAATATTACTTTACTGGCTTAGTCCTCCTACTCTGAGGTTATAGTTTTTATGTACCCCCACCTTTATCAGGCTTGGAAAGTGATTGTAGATACCAGAGGCATGGAGCAATGAAAATAAGGCGCTGTGGAAATGGGAAATCATCATCGTTACCATACTCATTAACCTTTATTAAACACTTCCTCTCTGTCAGGCACTATGCTATGCAGTTTACATGTATATAACATTTAATCTACACAACCATACGTATTGTAGATACTAAAAATCTCCTCAATTTTACAGGAAATTAATGCTTAGAGAACTTATTTTGCCTGAACTTATACAGTTAATAGATAGCAAGGTTGAAATTCAAATAGAGACTGTCTTATTCTAGGTCTTTGTTTTCAAGCACTATTTTCTACCATATATAGGTGGCAACCCCTTTTCAGATTTATTTTAGAAGGAAAGCAATTGAAAATTCTGAGATGAAGATGGGTTTAAGGTAGGGGGTATTCTGGTGAAAACTGAATAAATGTGAGTACAATTAGAAAGAGCAGGGACCCAGGAAATGGTTAGGCCTAAATTAGACTTTGGGGGATTTAGGAAATTATCCATTCTGACTATTCAAGTGGATTAAGCAAATATCCAACAAGCAAGATCGCTCCAGTTGGGATTTTGTTAGGCCATTAAAAAAATGTTTTTGCCTCATCTGAAAAATTCTTCAGAACATAGGATTAATTGCTTATAAATAACTGGGTAATAACACTGTATTGATCACAGGTACATTCTAGTGAATGTTACCTAAAAATCTCTATTTTGAGAGAGAAAAGTAATATAGGATGTGTGGTGGGGATATATTTAGGCCATAAAGAGAACAGAGAGTATTGTTTTAAAAATATTATTAATTGGCTGGGCACGGTGGCTTACTCCTGTAATCCTAGGACTTTGGGAGGCAGAGCCTAGAGGATTGCCTGAGTCCAGTGGTTTGAGACCAGCCTGGGCATCTTGACAAGACCTTGTCTCTACAGTAAATAAAAAAATTAGCCAGGTGTGGTGGCACATACCTGTAGTTCCAGCTACTTGGAAGGCTGAGGCAGAAGGATCGCCTTGAACCCAAGCAGGTCGAGGCTGTGGTGGCCATGAGCGTCCCACTGCACTCCGGCCTGGGTGACAGAGTGAGACTCGGACTCAAAAATAAATAAATAAATAAAAATAAAATATTATTAATTAAATACTAACCAAAATGTCAGAAGTGCTAGAAAATATAAAGTATATGTTTGGCAGCCCTGGCAGAGAGAAGGAAAATTAACAGCTGAAGAGTCTAGGATGCTATTTTCCACATCCATGCTCACTTTTGAGAAACTTATGCTTCCTTTCCTTGGAAATTCTGAAAAATTTTCTCCTTATTTTTAAAATCTTCTTGAGTTGTAAAGCCACACAGACGATGTCTTTGCTGCTTTTTTGGTGCCAACTAAGAAGTTGTTATCCAGCTTTTGTTAATGTTTTTTTCCAAACAGAAAATTTGATATCGTGTTTATGGACTCCATATACCTAGTCTTTTCTCCCATATCAGTATCGTTGGTATAAAGCAAGATCCTAATGACCTGTGGTCCTAGAAGTTTCCACTGGGTTGTTATGAATTCATCAATTTGTGTGAATAACGCGCATTATTTTTTTCATGAATATGTACATGCTTTTTGATAATAAAACACAAATTCGCTTTTATAAAGCATTAACTTAAAACAAGTATATCACAAAACTGGAACATTGTAAAGGAAAAATAGGTAGGAAAAAATCCTCCATAAAGATGTCTAGTATGTGTGCTTCTAGTTCAAGCAGTTTTCATTCATGTAGATTTAAGTTGTATGGGACACTCTTGAAGAAAAAGCTTAGATTCCCCCAGATTGAATGGCAAAGACCTGCTTGGTTAACTTTTGATAGAATAAACTTTCAAAACTTCTTAGAAGCCACCAGCTCCTGGCCTCTTGGGAGTTGATGGCTTTTTGGTGGGGGAGGGATTTTCCTTTTAACTTTTATCTCTCCAACTAGCCTGAATAGACTGAGAAGGATACCCTTCTGCTTCCCATTATATCTATTTACTAATGACTCAGATACTTCCAATGTGATGGTTCTCAATTTTGGGTGGGGAAAAGGAGGAGGTGGGGTCACTGACCTCTTTGAGAATTTCATGAAAGCTTTTAATTTTATTCATTCTTGGGTAAACATTTTTTCTATATAGATTTTGTTCATCTCCCAGAGGCTATCATCCATTGATCTTTCCTCTGGTGGAAAATTGAGAAAGAAAAGATACCAAAATAAAAATGAAGGAAGAAAGAACACAGAACTAGGAATCAGGACCTCAAGAGTGTCAATCTTTTCCTTCCTTCCTTCCTTCCTTCCTTCCTTCCTTCCTTCCTTCCTTCCTTCCTTCCTTCCGAAGGTACATCAAAACTGATTCTGTGGTCATAAGCATAAATTAAAATACATCTTCCCTAATATTAGTAAAAGAAGATAATGGAGAAAATAGGAAAGCTTTGACATTGAAGACATGGAAGAGGTAGCCATACTTGGAACGGTTAAGTTGTCAGAAAAGAATATGTTTCACAGAATAAAATTTTGCTTAGAACTGTCCCTTTTAACTTTTTTTGGGTGGGTTCAAATAAGTTGTTTGATAATTTTTGTGTCTTCAATTGCAGATAACTTATGAAGCTGTTTTTCTTTTTTAAAAAATGAATCTTTGTATAAAGAGACTAGTATCAAAGAGTTTTTACTTTATATCTTGTTTTGTAAATTCAGAGCAGACTTCTTCCTCAAGAATTTATTCCAATTAGTTATAGACTGCACTAATGTAAGGAAGCCTTCTTTTTGAAATTTTTTTCTCTTTAGATTAATATTTTACATGCTCATACAAATTGTTTTCTGGTTAATTTCTTACATAATCTAATAACATTTTATAGTTTTTTTTTAATGTATTGTATGTTTATTTATTTACTTATTTGAGTCAGAGTCTCACTCTGTCGCCCAGGCTGGAGTGCAGTGGCACGCGCCTGGCCACCCCAGCATCGACCTGCTGGGCTCTGGTGATCCTTCCATCTCAGTCTTCCAAGTAGCTGGAACTACAGACGCGTTCCCACACACCTAGCTAATTTTTGATTTACTGTAAAGACAAGGTCTCACCAGTTTTCCTGGGCTGGTCTCGAACCCGCGGGCTAAGGCAATCACCTGTCTCAGCCTCCCAAAGTGCTGGAATTAGAGGCTGAGCCACTGAGCCCAGCCTATATAGTTTTTATTTAAAAATCAGAAATTTTATGATATAGTCTATATTAATTTCCTTTGGAGTTTTAATTTTTAACTTAGTTTTTGTGCTTAATAATTTAATTAAATGATGCAGTGGTAACATTAAGCACACAATATTATTAAGTTATTAGTAGAGCGACTTTACATACTGAGTTAGACTTACTGTCTCACTTGTACTTCTGTTACTCTCATGAGTGTCCTGAATTGGATGATAAATTAAATGGTCACCCTTAGTAGTAAAATTTCTAAAACATTTAAAATTAAGTATACTTTATTAACCTAATCTGCAACCAGGAATAAAAATATTTTTAGGTCAAATAAGTGAATTTCAACAGGTGAGCAAAGAGAAGTAAAGTCAGAGAGAATATTGTGAAAGAAAATATATCTAATGTGAATGCATATTTTGACAGTGCTTCTCTGTGGTACTTAGCATTTTGTTCTCTTATGAAAAGAATAATGGTGGCATTCACCTATTTTATTTGGACTCCATTTTATATTTTATACGAACTTACATTAAAACACATGTAATCACTTGTTCACTTACTCACCAAATTAAGTGTGATATGCTTAAGTATTTTCTTTTTTTAAAAATTTTTTGTTAAATATTGTTTTAATTTTTTGTCTTTTTTTTTTTTTTTTTTTTTGGAGTTGAAGTCTCACTCTTGTCGCCCAGGCTGGAGTGCAGCGACAAGCTCATAGCCACTGCAGCCTCGACCTGCTGGGCTCAGTTGATCCTTCCGCCGCAACCATCCAAGCAGCTGGAACTACAGTCGCACACCACCACGCCCAGCTAGTTTTTGTGCTTTATGGTAGAGGCAAGGTCTCACCAAGTTGCCCAGGCTGGTCTCAAACCCCCGGGCTCAGGTAATCCTCTCTCCTCAGCCTCCCAAAGTGCTGGGATTACAGGCTGAGCCACTGTACCCAGCCTTGTTAAATATTAATGCTTACCATGGCCCAGTAAGTTGATTTACTACCCACTGAGAAGTCACTACCTATAGATTGAAAACATTCCCTAAGTGCCTCTTTCTCTTAGAGGCTGGTACCAACTAGAACCAGTGATAGTAACATCTTAGAAATTGTAGCACTGCTTCTGTGGAGCCAGTGAATTTTCTTTATTCATTTTCACACTTTTATCTATAGGTCACGTTTTTAAAATCAAATGTTAACTTTCAGGATTTAAAGAAAATTGGAAATTCCTAATTCACTAAAATTCATGCAAGAAAAATATTTCTACATATGCTAACTTTAGGAATTTAAAGCAAATTCAAAATTTCTAGTTATTTAAAATAATGCAAAAAATTTTTATAAATGCAAATTTATTTGGGAGGGGCTTCATTTTTTATCTTCAGAATACTTAATGACATTTTAGAAGTAAAGCACAGTTGATGCTATTCTACAACAACAAATGATTCATTCATCATAACTAAAGAATGACTTTTCTGATGAGAAAAATAGTTTAAAAATGGCACTAATCAATACCATTAGTGCAGTATGTCTACATCTTTCTTATTAAGACAGTGTTTTCTTTTTCTTCCCTTTTTTTTGAGTTGGAGTCTTACTCTATTGCCTAGGCTGGAGGGCAGTAGCATGCTCACGGCCACTGCAACCTTGACCTGCTGGGATCTGGCGATCCTTCTGCCTCAGCCTTCCAAGTAGCTGGAACTACAGGCATGAGCCCCCATGCCTGGCTAATTTTTTTTTATTTATTGTAAAGGTGAGGTGAGGTCTTGCCAAGTTGCCCAGACTGGTCTTAAACCCGTGAGCTCAGGCAGTCCTTTCACCTCAGCCTCCCAAAGATTGTTTTATTTTTCATACCATCCACTTTTATTTTAAGTGTAATAGTAGATTGCATAAGTAGGTTCTTTTGCCTGTTTTTGGCTTTAATGATATGATTGGTCATAGAAGCCTGTAAGTACAAGTGCTAATTGAACACATAACACAGGGCCAGTTGCTGAGTAGGCTTATAAACCACTGGGAAAGTCATTCTCATGTTGTGGAAAGTACTATGGGAGCACTTTCTGCTGTGATTGAAAGAAAAATAGTACAGTATTGTAAAAGCTTCCCAGTGTGCATTAAATTACTTGTTCTTTTATGAACGTCTTTGCAGTGTCTTTTTATATTATAATAGTGCATGTTCAAGAAATTGTATGCTTTCATAGTGATCCATTCAGCCTGAAAAATAGTATAAGTAGAAACTTTTGATTTTATTAAGATTAAAGGAGCAAATTGACTTCTATTTAAAGTGAATATCTTGGTAATTCTTCCAGATTGAGCTGTGTAGGAGATACAAGAGAAGTATAAGATATGTCCCTGCTATCAGAGAATTTAGGAAGGGATTATTGGCAACACATGTAAAATGACCAAATTAGAGAACTGTGCAAAATGGCATACAATTAAATGGCTTATTGACTGTAAGTACTATAGGGGTTCAGGTTGTTTATTTTAGTCAAGGCTTCCTTTTGAGGGGAGCCAGAAACTAAGTGGACTCCTTTTTCTTCCTGCTGATTTACTTGTCTAATTAAATATAGTCTGTAAAAGAGAGGAAAAATCAAAAATAAAAATAGTTTATGCCGTATGTTTCCTATAATTATTTTTTTAAATGATAGCAGAATAAAACCAGTAGTCACAGAAAATTTTTATTCAACAGAAGCTTGAGTTCTTTTACCAGGACTTTGCTCATGTCTGAGCCAGTAAAGACTCAATGCAATCTGGCTGCATAAACATAGTCATAACCCAGGGGGATAAGTACAGGTGTGCTGTTACAGAAGTTTTATAAGGTTTCAACCAGACCCTGAACTTGAAAGATGAATAAAGATTTAGTAAGAGGAGATACAGCAAAACATTCCAGGCAGAGAAGGACATATGATGGACATAAAGCAATGAAATTTGGAGTGTCAGGAGATTTGGTTATAGATGTTTGGGAAGATCTTGATGCCAAAATGGTGGGGTTGGTACTTTGAATGTTTGGTAAAAAAATTTAGAAAGTCATTGAAAGATTTTTTAAAAGTAAGAGAATAGTGTCATCAAACATGTATTTTAAAAAGCTTCATGGGACAATGAAAGATGGGCTTCTGTATTTTCTTAGCTAAAACTTACCTCTTTAGGACTGTTTTCTTTAAGAGCATGTAACCTTATGCCTTTATCTGCACGGTAATTTATCATTTATAAAGGATTAGCAAAGTAATAAATTGTTTGCGTTTAGTAAATTTTCTAGGTAACTGAAGACTACGTCCTTTAAGTGTTAGACTTGTTTTTTCCTAACCATCTTGATGGTAATCTCTCTAAAATGTTGTTCTTATTTCTGCCTTGTGAAACAGTAGACTGAATATAACTTCATCATTTGAGTATTTAGGGTAAGCCTTATAGCTGGTGTACTGATTGTTTTATTATGCCAACAGGAATGAGGCTGTCTACTTTACTAAAAGGCAATTGGCTGGTTTATCTACTAATTCAGCAAGCGTTTTTTCATCTTCTACTATGGTGTATGTATTGTACTAGTTTACGCTGGATCTTACAATATAGTAGAAGCATATATATACATAATAGAAGACAAATTGGTAAGTGCTGTTGGAGAGTTATGCATGAAATACTATGCAGGTTCAGAGGAAGAGGAAGATACTTTCACTTAGACTAGGAGTCCCACAAGGCTTTTGGAATTAGCATTTGAATGGACCCTAAAGGATAGCTAGCTGAAATGGAAATGGCCATCAGAATTAGGGAAAGAACTTAACCTGAAGGAAGTAATAATGTGGGACAATGTGGGAAGTTTATTGACTATACTAGGAAGTGGGAGATAAGGCGTTAGGTTAAAAAAATCCCAGTGGGTCCTTGAAAACGTTAGGTCAGACCCAATGGGGGGGTGTCTGCAATCTGGTGCCATGCGAAGGATGCAAAGAATTGCACAGAAGTTAGATTGGAAAATACAGTTTATTTAGAAAGTAAGAGAAAGAGAGAGGAGATTTGCGTCCCTAAGGTAGGAGAGGGGGTCAAAAGCTTAGGAAAACATGGCAGCCATAACTCAAAGAACACGTGGCCTGGCTGGTGCTTAACAAAACAATGACGACTGTGTTGGAAGTTGAATGCCTTTTAAACCCTCCCTTTGATGGGAGCGGGTCATTGAGGTGATTGGGTGATGGTCTGCTCCACATCAGGTAAGCACAGGTACTGATGTCAGAGGGTGGACAGCAGGCAGATGGGTGGATTAGTCATGTGACTGTTGCCATGGTGATAAGTTCTGTGTCCTGAAGGTCATGAAGGTCTGTTTAGGTTAACTTGTTTACAAAACAAGGTGGGACTGGGGGTGGGTTGTAAGACAGTTGTCTATAGCTATCCCTGAGGAGCTGTCTCTGTCCTTAGCTAGTGATTAGAAGGTAAGTTAAAGTGAAGTGTAAGAAAAACGTGACAGAACTAGGTAGTGTTAAAATGGCTGCTCAATGGGTATATTGACTCCATCTTATGTCCTTTCATAAGGGAACTGAGTTGGATTGGTAAAATGAGTCAAAGAGGACACAGAATGGTAGCCTAAGATTTTGGAATTAATTTTGTAGAGAAGAACTATATTGAAATTGTAAAAAAGAATTTGTGTAATGCTTTTGAAACTGCCTTTAAAATAAAAATTAAAAGATTTTGGGGAAAGGAGCAAATAATTGTAGGTGAGGTCTTTTTAAGAGTACTGTATCAGGTCAATGACATTAAAAATGTAAAGAAGAGATAATAGATGAACAGATGATATTACAAAAGTAAAATAAGCAGGATTTGGCAGATTAGTTAGAGGTACAGGAATAAAAGGAAAGAGGCAGAGATGACTCAAGATTTTAAGTCTTGTTACTGAGTGGACGGTTATACCAGTACAGTTAATGAATCTGCTACCAGGCTGTCTGGTAGAAGGGCAGGCTTCATTACTTCTCGTTCATTTATCTAGCAACACCTCATCACCCAGCTATTTGCTATAACTGTGTCAACTTAAAATCACCAGTCCTATAAATTTGGAAAGGAGAGCTTTCTTTATTATAAAAGAATTGCAGCCTGTAGGCTAGCTGGGAAGCATAGCCTCCGGCAGAGACCAAAAGCAGTTACCTCAAAGGAGGAAGGATGAGACAGGAATTTATGATGAATAGGTTGGCTGTGTGTGTGTGTGTGTGTGTGCATATGTATGTATATATTCAACAGGTTGTAGAAGGAGCTATGAATACTCACAAAGGCATGCACGTGTGTAGTAAGCAAACATGCTTGTTACGTATGTCTCATGTTCACTTTGAGGTGTAGACTTAACATTCAAATGCATTTAAATTAGGAGGCATATGTGTCAAAAGGTGAAACAGAAAACGCAGGGACATCCTATGGGTACTCAATGTGGACCAACCCGAGCCAGTCTGTGGTCAGTGGTCTCTTATCAGGAAGGAATGTTGATAGGTTGTTGAATCAAAACCAAAAAAAAGAGAGGGGAGTCTGGCTGCAGTATCAGGGTTGACTGAAATCAGTGGTAGAGCAAGTCTTTCTCTTTTTTTGAGTTGGAGTCTCACTGTGTTGCCCAGACTGGAGTGCTGTGGCCGCTCTCAGCCACCGCAGCCTCGACCTGCTGGGCTCTGGCGATCCTTCCACCTCAGCCTTCCGAGTAGCCGGAATTACAGGCATGCGCTACCACGCCTGGCTGATTTTTTTAAAAATTTATTGTAGAAAGGACTGGTTTCTATTTAACGCAGGAAAAAAGTCTAATGGTGGTTAGCAAGGGAGGTAATATAAGAAGGCAGGCCCAACTTCCTCTCCTGTCTTGGCTGCAAAATAAGGTTTCTCTAGGGTCCCCTTGGGCAAGAGGGCATCCATTCGTTGGGAGACTTAGGAGTTTATTTTTATTTCTCAAGAGCAAATAAAACCACACTTATTGAATCATTAGGCTTGTTTTTATGAGAGTAGAGCCTAGTAGTTTTGCACCATTGTAACATAAAGCACTTGGGTTTTATGGTGCCTGTTTTTGCTTGATCATTAGTTACAAAATTTAGTTCTCTTTGGTTGATATTCTTTTTTGACTGAAATCTCGTTTTTCATAAAAGTCTTATCTGGTTCTCTAGCATTCCTGTTGATTTTGTTACTTACTAATTTTGCTTTTTTTAAATTTTATTTAAATGTGTTTGGGCTTTGAAAATATCTAGTGTCTTTATGTCCTCACTTAGGGTATTTGTGTTTGCTATGGTTTCTTTTCTGCCAACTTTGAATAATGAGATTCAGAAAATATGGTTAGGTGTAGTTTATTCAAGCCCAAAGCTTGAGGTTGCCCCCTGCAACCCAGTGTAGATTCATGTTGCTGTGGATATATACTCCTATTAACAGTAGTTACAAATGGGTTTTTAAGGAAAAAAGAGGAGATTCCTAAGTTGTTTAAGAGTAATTTTCATTAAAGCAACATAAGCTATTGATTGGCTTATACAGTGTTCTTTTTATTACAAATACCAAGAACCTGAAGATAATGGGTGAGGCGGCTAGTCCTGATCAATACCTTTAAACACTTGTCTCTGGGCATGAGGGCAGAGGGGAGTGTTGAAGTCATGCTTCTCTTTGTTTTGTAAATTTGATGCATAGCTCAGACAGCTCTAAGCTGTTTTTTTTGTTCTCAATTCTAATATGAATTTATTAAATACTGTTTATAACCTGGAATGAGATAGTTAGACCTTATAATAACAGATATGTTGCTGGCCAGAACTAAATTTTAGGTAATATGTTTTAATCAACCTTATGGAAATAATAAACTATTACACCAACTTTCTCTTTTGGAGGTTAGGGCAAAAGATGGCTAATTGGAGATTAGTGTTCCTCACTTACCCAGGAAGTGGAAAAGTAGAATTTACTATTTCTTTGGTGTGTTTTAGATTTGAAGAATGAGTTTATTTCGTGCTATCCAATGTTTAAAATATATATTTAATTGTAGCCTTAGCCAGAAGTTAGCTAAAACAGAAAATACCTAATTGGCACTGTGTTTGGTTATGGTTTGGAGTTTGGCTAGGATGTGTAAAGTTTTTGAAAATTTTAAAAAGCCAAGTCAGATCCATTGGGACTATGAATTTGTGACATTTAGATTTACTATTTTATTGTTATAAGCCTTATCTTAAGTTAAATATGATTATGTTGAAGCTAATTTAAAGGAAATGTCAAAATACGGTGGTTTCCTCACTTAGCTAATTTTATGATCAAGAACAATTGTATTGAAATAATATTTTAGAAATACTGAGACTTTGGAGGGCAGTGAGTATTATTATACTTAAGCAATTCTAATAAAAGCAGATTTGTCATTATGTACTTAATGTTGATTCTAATTTTAGATGTGTCTTAGTTTAGGAAAGTGGTTGACATTGCTAACAAATGCCTATTTTGCTTAATAAAATAGCATACAAGGCCAACTTACCTTGAAAAGAAATTTTAAAATGTTTTTTTCTTACCAGTTACCACAAGGAAGACTACATATACTATCCTGTTAACTTTTAACTGGCCAATACGTCACTTGTAGCTGTAGTATTGTTAGATGACAGTAAATTGGTAAAACTAGTCTGGCTCTAACTTCTGTTTACTAAGAGTGTGTGAAGAAGTGCCGGGAGTAGCATCTTGAGAATACTTGCTCAAAATATTCTTTAACTAATCATCCCCCCGACTTTGAAATAGTAGAGGCTTCTACAAATTGTACCTTTTCTTTTCCTGAAGAGACCCAGGTTTAAAGAAAAGGCTGCTTTCATTTCCTTTAACTCTTTCTCTGAACTAAGCTTATATAGCTATCCTTAATATAATTTCCTACTTGTAGGGCAAACTCAAACTACCTTCTCTTCCAGACTAATATTTGTTAAACAAACCTAATCCTCAAAGCAAAGGAAATCTCCTTTCCAGATATTTTGCGTTTCATCCCCTTCCAGGTACAATGTTAAAACGTTCAGGATTTAGTTAACTTTGCCACTGATTGCTGTTGAATTCTGAGTTAATTACCATGTTTTAGTCATTTGAAATGGAAACTAAAAATTGGTGAAAATTACTCAGGGTACTGGAATATGACCCAAGTTAAGAGTGAAAATATCAAACGCAAAGGAGATGAAAAATAAACACTGTTGAGATTACTCATTGTTTATCTTTATGCTTAATTCCTGATTGGAAGGAGACATTGCTATTTGTAACAATAAACCACTTAAACTGCTAAACTGCTCCTCTGGGAAATAAATGAATGGTTTGATAATGGCAGTATAGCCAGGAGCAAAGAATTGGTTGATAGATGTGAGAGAGTCCTTTCCAATTCTAATACCCCGTAGAGAGTGGGAATTTAACAAGCTTTCACTTAGTAGCCTTTTTTTTTTTTTTTTAAATTAATGGGCCAAGAGATGAAGGCATGGAACTGAATGCAGCCTTTCTCATTTAAGATAGCAGGTACTCGGGGACCAAAACTGACTACATAATTTGCAAGGTCCAGTGCAAAATAAATATGTGGTGCCCCTCGTTAAAAAATTATCAAGAATGTCAAGACTGTGATAGCAGAGCATTAAACTGAGTGTGGGACACTCCCTGTATGACTGCACAGCTTGCACACCCATTAAGTTGATCTTGTAAGCACTTTGTGCAGAAGGGAAAAGTATAAACTGAAGAAATAAGAGTTTGGCTTCTCAACAGATGGTTTTCCCTACCCCTCATTTCTGTTTCGTGCAAGCTAACGTGTTTCAAGCCCTTCTTTTTCAGCTGGGGCTGAGGGAAAGAAATGTGGTTTGCACCGTCTCATGTGCTTATGAACCTTGCAGGATTAGTGACAGCAATTAAAATTGAGCTTATAGATCTATCTTATACTTGTGTACCTCATGGGACATGTGCATCCTCTTCCCACCTTACCATTGCCACTTCCACCTCCACCACTAGCTTTTTAATGATGACTGAATGATGGTTTACCTGTTTGTGTCATTTTTGTTTCTACTGCTTCATGAACGAGCTCATAGCTATTATTGCTTATCAATTTTAGACAGGCCAACTACATGAAGAAGAAATTGTCTTTCCTCTAGTAAGTAGGGCTATACCATGTCTCTAATTTTCAGTATGTATAACTTGACTTTTTTTTTTACTTTACTCCAGAGATGCCAACCACCAATTAGAAAAGAAACAGATGGATAATTGGGCAGAGGAGAATAATTACAAATAACATTTTTTTGTGATGAATATTAATTTAGTTATGGTGTTTTCTTTATCACAGAAGCTTCAGGTGTTTTAATGAAATAAATCCTTATCCTTGTATAGTGGGGGAAAAAAGAAAATGAAATTCATTGAAGCAATTATTGTATATAATGGGCAGAAAGATGGAAAGGGCACAAGATTTTATTTAATAATGTCAGAGCCAAAAGTAAATTATTTTTCTTCTATGTATAAAACTAAATAATGGCTCAAAAAGCAGACTTGAATTTGTATGTGTTGTAATATCTATTTATTTGCTTTGCGCTTATCTGGCTTAATGCTTTGGTACATTGTTGTCGCTATCTCGTTGTTGTTGTATTTATAGCATAGCAGTATCCTATTCTGTTTAAGGAGTTGTCTGTTGTATTTCTCATTCATATTTCTATTTGGCCAAAACAGCTGTACAGCTCAATTCATTCTCCTTACGAGTAAAATATTCTCCGTATGTCCTTTTATAAATCAGGCAACTTCAAAGATTTTTGACAGTTTGTGGTTGAAATTGATCACAATTTCTGCCACCGTAAATAGGAGTCTTAAGAAATTTGTTTGTTGGATTTGTTTCTTTCCAAAGAAGCAATTGTACTCAAGGAGAAAAAAATTAATAATTGTTTTTTAAAATCTAGTATTTTTCTATATTTCAAATACTTTAAAAATGTTAGATTTTAAGTACTTTGGAAAGGGAAAGGGGTAGATAAGATTTAGGGATTTTTTTTTTTAATTTTGGGAATTTTTTAGTCACTAGCAAGTGCAAGTCAAATTCTACTACCAGAAAATGACTTTGTGTAACAGCTTCTGTTTGGCAGATTATTCATTGTTAACCTTTGCCTATTTATCACAAATACTGAAGAACTACATTATACTAAAACTGAATGTTAGTGATATTTTGTATTTAATGTTCTAGTGACTCCTGTAACCGTCCAGAGTAAAACTGCCCCTCTAGATACAATAAAATCTGTTAAATGAAAATATTGGTATAATAGGTATGTTTGTACTTCATCTCTTTCATTTAGTGGAATGTTTTGTGTAAATCATCTTTTTATGTAAAGGATGCCACTTACATGTCCCCTTTGCATATTAGTATGTTAAAAACTCAATTTTTAACAGATTTTAAAAAATATATGGGCAATATTACAGGGGTGGGATTGAATATTGGTATTAGAAAAAACTTCCTGTGAAATGTATTTAGGTCTCACCTGCTAAAAAAGATACTATTTTAGGTTATAAAATATTTAGAATTGACAGTGAAGATATTAAAACATTAAGGCATTTAGGTTCAATTGCTATACAGTCCCAGATTTTTAGCATCTTAATGTTATGGATAAGTTTCCAAAGATTCTCAGTGCTTGAAGTTCTCTAACCTTAACTTAGAGCCCAACGTCCTAGAGATGATCCCTTCTGTGCTGGCAGAGTTGTCCTGCTTTTCAAGATCATAATACCTTCAAATGCTAATTACTATAAAAACAATGGCATTCTTGCTTGAAGTTTATTTCTCATCATTCATAAAGCAGCCTCTACGTCAGTGTTTCTGGAGTTTGTAAAGCATCAAAAGCCAGAAAATAGTCTTTATTTTCTCTATTAAAGAAAAAGACAAAAATATTTCTGCACCTCAGAGTAAACATGTTCGGGTCCATTTTTAAAGTATCACAGCATCTATATGTAACTTAAATGCTTTGTAACTGATAAAGCATTCCTTTCCATACTTCCCCACCGTCCTCTGCCCTTCTTCCTCTATTTGCTTATACCCCTAACATTAACATTCTGTGAACAAAATTTTTAAGGATTGTTATAATGTGTTCTATTTGTATCCCACAGTATTTTATTTGCATTTTAAAAGGAGTTTGAATACGGTGTGGCAATTTTGACAGCCAGCAAGCTCATCAAAGTAAAATTCTACCTGTAATCTCATGATACACCAAATGCTTGCTGTTTTACGTAACAAAGACAGGGATTGTGTGTGGTTTGCCTTATAAATGGAAAGACTGGCTAGTATCTAGTAGCACTTGCCCTTTGAGTTCCCTGAACTCTAGTTCCAGTCAGTGTGTGAATCGCTTAGCATCCACATAAATTCAGATTGCTCACTAAAACAACTAGGAAGAGGAAGATATTGATTACAAGTACATAATACATTGCTCTTTGTATTAGTTGCGAAGAAGCTAGATTCTATACATGAGCAGGACTGGTCAGAGATTTATGTCTAGGATAATGAAGAGTATGTGACTGCAGCACCATATTTGAACACGATGCGTGGATGTTGTCCAGAAATGTTACCCGTATTAATGGTGGTGCAACAGATTTTCATTCATAGACTGTCTAAATGTCAGTGATTAAAATACTAGGTTGTGCTTTCTTTCTTTCTTTTTTTTTTTTTACTGCAGAAGTATTTGTTGAGTTCCCACTGTGTACCACACTCTTGACTGAGATAACTAATGAGAACTTTATGAGATTTTTCTATTCCAGATTTTGGTTGTTTAGCTTTGAATTACCCATTCTTTAATACCTAACTTGACTTCCAGTAGTTCTCTACTTATTAGACTCTTCTTCTAAGAGTAAATGGAAAAAGATTTTACTTTTGAAAAGGCAGGTGTCAGGAAGCAGAAAGCAGTGGCTTGAATGAAATTTAGGCTTCTTGTGGTTTTGAATTTTCTGTATGACATTTCTGTTAGCATTGCTGCTTGACTACTAGAAGAAACTGTGTTTACCGGTTTTGTAATGGTAGCATCTATTCTTTTGGAATCTGGGCTTTGAGCAACTCATTTCACAGAATCGTTGAACAGCCAGTTCCTGTTCTCTCTTACTTAGAATTTTTCCAGGGAATTTCGTATGACAGAATAACAGAAGAAAACCCATTTGGGTAGCTCTTCTGTTAGATTTGTGTCACTCTCCCCTTGGATCCCTAGAGATAAAAACTCTTGCCATCTCTTCCTGCTAACTGACCAGCAGCACCCTGGATTGCTATCATCCCTTTGTCCAAAGGAATGGTGTAGCTGTATTCAAAGACCTATAAAATGTTATGTGCTATCTGTTTCTGCCTATAAAAATATTTTTCCTTTGTTAAATCAGATGGTTTTAGGATAAATGATTGGAGGAGAAGTCAAGTAATATAAAAATTTCTAGAACAGTTAGTACGAAAATTTTGGTCTACTTTAGTATAAAAAAATCTCCCCCCCTTCTTAGCCCCATTTTTAAAATAAACGATTGGAGAAAATATAAAATGAAAAAAGCAAAAGGATGATTAGCATTAAACATTAGATCCAGATGTAAGCTTATGTGAGATAATACGGATTTATATTTTTTCCTAGTAAAATAAAACTTAATATGGTTGCATGATTGTGCATGCAATATAAGCTGAGTTAAAAACGAAAGTTGAGCTTTTTTGCCCTTTCAAATGGAGGGCCAGCATATAATTTTAAGAGCTATTACAGAATTCAAAGTGAATCACTATGAAAATTGATTTTTTATTGAGCTTTATATTACATTGTTGATGTTCCCTTAAGTTTTCAGAACATGTGACATGTACATAATAGAGTAGTAATCAAATACAAATTTAATTTAACAATCTTAAAAGATTTTTTCTGGAAATGAGGAAGATTTAACTAGATAAAATTATATATGATCATAAAAGTAAAGATTCCCATTATTGTAGTAATTGACACATTCAGTACTTTAAAGCTATGTAGTTATATTTTCTCAATTCTAGCTTGGTATGGTAAAGCATTATTTGAAAAAGGCAGTATAGGAGGAACATATGTAGATAATATTACTGCTGTTGGAGAGTCAGTTGCAAGTTAGTGCATGCTTCAGGGAATAGGAAAATGAATGCAGAGTTTTTCTAACTTGATTTAGATGGTCTGGCCTCTCTAAAAGTGTGTGCATATGTGTATTTATATTTTGAAATAGATACAGGATGTTAAGTCTTTCTCTTCCATGTTTTAGCCTTAGATTGTAAGCAAAAGAAATCAAGGTCAAGATCTGGAAGCAAGAAGAAGATGCTGACATTACCTCATGGTGCTGACGAGGTTTACATTCTCCGATGCAGGTATATGCCTATTTTGCCAAATCTGATCAGTTTCCTCAGATTTTACTTGGAGATATATTTGCTATTTTACTTGGACTTTTAATTTGTGATGGAGGATGTCTTATCGATAATCAAGTTATAAGTGAACTTTTGGAGACAGGCTTAAAATTTTAACTCAGCTTACAAGGTACAATATTTTACTTTTACCTCAAGAACTAATAAATCAAGCGTTTTACATTAGCCAAGAGCCTCTATTATACTGTGATTTATAAAAGTGGCTTTTAGTTGTTATGTTTTATTTATTTGGTTTAATTTGGCTTGATTGTTTTTTCTTTTTTTACTGTCTTGAAATCCTGTTTGTGTGGAACACAATTTTCTTTCCCCTCATACTCACGCCTTCTTTCATATTCATACTCAAAACACATAAGAGCATATATAGACATAGTGTGCTTTAAGGAGTTCTGAATCAGGGAAGGGTTTTTTCCTAAAGAATGGAACATTTTGGAGTAGTAGTTGTTGTTTTAAATGAATTAAGATTTGTAGATTTTTAAGACTATGGAATTAACTTTACGTAATAATGTTTCTACCTCTATAAAGAGTACTGAAGTATATTAAAGCTGTTAATAAACATATTACTTGAGTTTTTATGTTGTATTAAATCATTTTTACTTTATTTAGAAACTGTTTATCAAGTCGTGTCTCTAAAATATGGTAAAATTTATTCCTTATGTTAATGGATTTTATGTGAATTGGTTTAAAGAGGGGGAATTGGCCATGTTAAGAGAACTGTTATCAACTTTTTCTGTAGGTTTTGTGGCCTAGTCTTTCGAGGACCTTTGTCTGTTCAGGAAGACTGGATTAAGCACTTACAACGACACATTGTAAACGCTAATCTTCCACGGACTGGAGCTGGCATGGTGGAAGTCACATCACTACTTAAAAAGCCTGCCTCCATTACAGAAACTTCATTTTCTCTACTAATGGCAGAAGCAGCTTCATAGAACCAGGAAACCTTTTAAATAGCAAATTTGAATTGGATGTACATTTGAAATTTTTTCTTTTTTTTAAAGCCACATTAAATTATCCATTTATAAATACTAAAGCAGGAAAATGGGGAAAAGTGAATTACAGTGACATCAGAGCAAATCGAATACTTAAAACAGTAAGTAGTTTATATATTTTATATAGGGCAGAAGATGTGTTTTTAAGGTTTACTGAATTTTGTTGGTTAACTGTGTTCACTCAACAAAAGATCAGTACATGTAAGCAGCCATTTATAAACTGTTGCGCATGGATACTTGCAGACAGACTGGGAAATTATGTTTTCCACAGTGTTACCAGAATCACGGCTCTGTTTATTCCCCACAAGACTTGCATAGAAAAATAAGATATTATATTTTGTTTGTATGTATTTAGTGTTTTGTATAATACCAGGAACCGCTAACTAAATTTACTCAATTTAGGGCATTAAATATCATGTACTTCATAGTTTGAGACTGTTCACTCAAATAGGGCAGAGTACTATTCTATCTAGATGTGTAAGTGTTTTTTTTAAATCACATGGAACGGTTTTTTTTATACTAAAAAGTGGAGGGAGATTTGTTTAAACAAGTATTTCTAAAAGAAATCTGTACATAGTCCTGGAAATTATTTGTGGTAAGGAAATATTCTTTACTCAGTTGCATTTCTCAGACAATAAAGTGGTGCATCCATGCTACCTCCTACTTTGTCAACAAAGATGCTATTTACCCTTTACATTTTTGTATCATAATAGATTGAAAAAATCTAATGTTCTTTATTGCAAGACATTCTTTTGTTAACAGATTTGTTTCTTTTTAACGTTTTACCTAAAATTTGACATGCTTACAGGACAGGTTTGCCTCTTACTTTATTTAACATTGTAGAAATGTAATTAATAAACAATGCTCACTACACAATTTAGAATAGGCGTTCTCATTTATATTATCTTCCAAATTTGATCCGCTAGAAAACTTAATACACCAATTAAAATATTTCTACATATGATGAGAATGTTTACAATTTAAATTTTAGAACTTGTTTTGGATGTGATATATGTACGAAAATCGTGTAACACTATGCTCATGCTAAGAACCGACATAACGGAATTACTGAAATAAATGTGCTGTGAGGAATGGAAAATATGGTGCAGGTGTCTTGGTCATAATAAATTGTGATTCTTCTTTTTAAACTCTTTCCAAAAATAAATTAGTTCTTTTATCTGAAATCAGATTCCTTTACAAATAACAGTTTTTGTATGCAAGCACCATTTTATTTTATTTCATGTAGTATGGCTAATACTATAGTCGAACCAAGGATATGCATTGATTCTTTGCTTCGTATGTAAATAAAGTTAAAAACACTTAAAATAAGGAGTATTTTGGTAGAGTATATACATACCTCACTGCCAGTGAAATTGCTTTCCTATGGTATATCTCCTTACCAGAAAAATCTCTAAATAAAAAAAGACTTAAAGAAATTATAATGTGAAACATTTCTTACTTTTATCATTAGTAGAAATAGTTCACTTAAGGTTGTGTTTCATTTGTTTTAAATTGTTTATGCATACCAGCTTACTTGATTGACAGAGCGAAGTTTTTCCAGAAATACCTCATTGGTCAATATAATGTATGTGAGAAATATCAATTTTTCCCCATTATGGTTAATTAAACCTCTGAATTTAGAACCATCTTATATGCAAAATTAGAATGTTGGGCTAGATGAATGATTCTCACCCAAGGTTCTCTGATCCCTGTGGTATCAGCTAAGGGAAAAGTACTTTCAAGTTATTTTCAGTTTCTTGAAAATGTCTGATAGAATATACATTTGTCTATAAGGATGAGACTAAAACATCAATATTTTTTACTTCTGACTGAAAACACACCAAGCCTATGTATATTATATCTTATACAGCAAGTTTTATTGATAGTCATATATCTTTGAAAAAAAATTTTTTTTAAGTTAAGGTCTCACTCTGTCACCCAGGCTGTGGGTGCAGTGGCACAATCATGGCTCACTACAATCTTGACCTTCTGGGCTCGGGTATCCTTCTACCTCAGGCTCCCAATTATCTGAGGCTGCAGGTGCTTGCCACCATGCCTGGCTAATTTTTTTATTTTTTATAGAGACTAGGTCTTGCTGTGTTGCCTAGACTGGTCTTGAACTCCTCGACTCAAGCAGTCCTTTTGCCTCAGCCTCCCAAAGTGCTGGGATTACAGGAGTGAGCCACCATGTGGGCCTAATTTTTTTTTTTTAATTGGAAGACATATTGTATAGGAAGTGAAGTTCAGAAGTAAACAAGAACACCAAAAAATCATAGAGTTTTTAGTGGGAAAGACTAGCGATTACTAGGGTTCCTTTCAGCTCTAATTATTTATAATTAGATTTTATCAGGCCAACTATCAACATATAAGAATACAAGTAAAAGAGTTAATTTGACCACAAGTTCTGGAATTAAACCTACATTGAATTTCTTATATGTTGAACTATCTTTAAAATACTTATTTTTCTTTCTAGATTTGTAACGAATTCAATCTTCAGAATGGAAAAGTTAAAATTAGAAGCAGTTAATTATAGAGGGACTCCTGAAAAGTAAATTAAGGAAAGAACATTATTCATAGTAAAGATATTTGGATTATAAAATTTAAAGAATTCTTTTGGAAACGTTCAGAGTTCATCTTTTATTTGGCAACTAGAAAGTTAATAATGTATTTTCATTTGGCTCCCACTAGAAGAAAACTGTAAAATATTATGTCAAGGTATATGATAGGTTTTCAGCATATGGTCTGATTTATTATTCAATATTGATTAATTTTATTTTAATTATTTTATCATTGCCTAAGATATGTGAACTTCTTTAGTATTAGGTCTTTAAAAAAAAAATCCAGTTACAAGTGTTGATTTACTTAATAGCAGCAAAACAAAAAAAGTTAACTTCTCCATAAGTAATGTTTTCCACTGTGCTTCTTTAGATTATATTAGAACTGTAGCATAGCTCATACCTGTATTTTAAATTTCACTTATTTAATTGTAAACTGGAGAGATAATGATTTTTCTTTTTTTTGAGTTGGAGTCTCACTCTGTCGCCCAGGCTGGAGTGCAGTGGTTGCTCCCGGCCACTGCAGCCTCGCCTGCTGGGCTCCGGCGATCCTTCCGCCCCAGGCTTCCGAGTAGCTAGAACTACAGGCGCGCGCTATCACACCGGCTAATTTTTTTGATTTATTGTAGAGATGAGGTCTCGCCAAGTTGCCCAGGTGGGTCTTGAACCGGCGGGCTCAGGCAGTCTACTCACCTCAGCCTCCCAAGGCGTGGGATTACAGGCTGAGCCACCGAGCCCGGCTAAACTTTATTTCTTAAAGACATACATACACATAACTTCTCAATGTCTGTACAGTTAGAATATATTAGTCCAATGGATAGCTCTGATTTTTTTTCTTACTAGGAAAATATGACATATGTCCATTTACAAAATATTAGGAAAACAAAAAAGTAAAAAGTGGGGGAAACCACTTGTAGTATCTTCAGTCAAAGATGTCTATTTTTAATAGCTTGATACGCTTCTTTCTTTCAATGTTTCAGTGTAGTATGATCAGAATGTGTTATATCTTGTTTTCCCAAGCTAATTTTAAATTTAAGTACTGCATTGTGTAGAATAACCTTTGATTACCAAACATAATTTATGTTAACCCTCAACTGTGACAAAATCAATCAGCATCAGTGGTATTTTAAATCATAGATTAGAATCATCTTTTATTCCTGATGCAAAAGATAGCTGTCATAGTTATTTTAACAATGGGAATTTGTTTTCTTATTTTGAGGACCAGCCAAGTTGAGTTATAGATCTTCCTTTCATATTTTTGATACAATCTTGGTTTTTCTTCATTATCACAAATTATTAAATAATACCTTTTATTGTTTAGGCAGGCAGTAATAATAAATAAAACTTATAGAATTGATACCTCATAAACTGCATGGTTTTTAGATTAGGCCAAAAGCCAGGATGAACAAAGAGTGCATATAATCTAATGTATTGCTGAGTTTTGCTTTTTTTTTGTTTTTTTGTTTTTTGTTTTTGAGTTGGAGTCTCACTCCATTACCCAGACTGGAGTGTAGTGGCCACTCCCGGCCATCGCAGCCTCGACCTGCTGGGCTCCGGCGATCCTTCTGCCTCAGCCTTCCAAGTTGCTGGAACTACAGGCGCGTGCTACCACGCCTGGCTAAGTTTTTGATTTATTGTAGAGATGAGGTCTCGCCAAGTTGCCCAGGTGGGTCTTGAACCCGCAGGCTCAGGCAGTTCACTTACCTCGACCTCCCAAAGTGCTGGGATTATAGGCTGAGTCACCGAGCCCGGCCGATTTCTTTCTTACTATTTATTAAAATCTCAGACAAGAAAATGAAAAAAATGCATGAAATCTCCCACATTAAAAATTTGTCATATATCCATCTAGTCTTCTTTTTCTTTTTATAGACTGTTTTCCTTTAAACAAATTATGAGGATATGCTGCGTAGGAATTGACCATTTATTCACTTAGCAGTTGAACTCTGTGCATTTTCATGCCACTAAATATTCATCTTAAATACACTTTAAATTTTTGCATAGTGTTTCATTATAGCACACATTATTTACTTCCCTATTGTTGATCATATTATATTGTCTCCAGGATTTAAGCATCATAAAGAATGCTTTGGATGAACATTCTTGTAGTAACTTGAGTACATCCAAGAGTATTTCCTTCGGATAAATTTTTAGCACTAGAATTAGTAGATCAAATTGTTGAATATTGCTGACACAGTTGAGGCTTTATATATTAATTTCCAAATTGTTATTCAGAAAGGTCAAATAACTGTATACTCCTGTCTGCAGAGTTTGAGAATGGCTTATGATTCCTCTCATCCTTGCCAGTAAATTATTTCAAACAAAATAAAATTTTGCTAACATAATAGGTAAAAAGTGATATTTTACTTATTTTTAAGTGACAAAACAAAATATGTGAAACTTGGAGGTTGAAAGCATTTGCTTTCAATCAAAATAACATATATATATAATATAATACATATAATTGTTTTTCTATATTTTCTAATATAACTTCAGCCATGATTTCATAATTGGGCACCAGGACAATAGTGAGCAGGTATCCTTAACTTGTAGTCTTTTCAAGAGATCTTTGACTACAATGGTAGTCGATAATAGTTCCAAAGTTTTATGTGTGTATCCATGTACATTTTTTGGGAGTTCCATAGCACTTGTCCTATACTCAAATTGGTCTGAACCTCCCGCAGCCCCTTAAAAAAAGTAAAGAATAATTACTTTGAAAGCTGTATATGTTGCTATATCAACTGTCAACTCTGGTTTGGTTTTGAGTATAATCCTAGTCAAGTTTTAATTAAAGTTAACCCTCAAAATCCTCTGGCACGGGATTTTTTGTTTGTTTTTATCTGATGGGGAAAAGAGGTAGTGTTAAATGTGAATTATTTTTTATCTTATGAGCAAGTTGGTAGAAACAGATTATTTAGAAGTTTGCTCTTAAAACATTGATTTCTTTCTTTTTTTTTTTTTTTGGAGTTGGAGTCTCACTCTGTCGCCCAGACTGGAGTGCAGTGGCCACTCCCGGCCACCGCAGCCTCGACTTGCTGGGTTCCAGCGATCCTTCCACCTCAGCCTTCCAAGTAGCTGGAACTTCAGGTGCGCGCTACCACGCCTGGCTAGTTTTTGATTTATTGTAGAGATGAGGTCTCACTGCCCAGGCGGGTCTCGAACCCTCGAACAGGCAATCCACTCACCTCGGCCTCCCAAGGCGCAGGATTACAGGCTGAGCCACTGAGCCCGGCTAAAACATTTATTTCTTAAGGATATAAATCCAAAGATTTAGTTTTTCCTTCAGCTTTTAAAGTCAAGCCCTGATACTTTATTTTTCTATTGATGAGTTTTGCAAATGCAAATATGTTTAAGTAAGGAGTTTTTAAATTATGTGTAGTCACATTTACAAAGTAATTAAACTTTTAAGAAGATTTAGAAACTGTATTTCTAAATTCATTGTGTTAAGTTTCTATTTCAAGAACCCCAGTTCCCTGATTTAAAACGTTTTCAAGTATATAAATATCTCTTATCAATATAATAAACTCTTAATAAATATGTCAGCCTAGGATTATTTTGGATATTTCAGTGCCTCGTGTAACCTTAGTAAGATTTCTACTTTAAAATCACAAATTGATTACTCGTTTACACATTTTATTGATTGATTGAGTTAGTTTGTTTAGTTTAGTTAGTTAGTTGGAGTCTCACTCTGTCGCCCATACTGGAGTGTCATGACACACTCACAGCCACCCCAGCGTCGATCTGTTGGGCTTCGGCGATCCTTCTGCTTCAGCCTTCCAAATAGCACGCGCTACCACACCTGGCTAATTTTTGATTTATTGTAGAGACGCGGGCTCAGGCAATCCACTCATCTCAGCCTCCCCAAGGCATGGAATTACAGGCTGAGTCACTGAGCCCGGCTTCTTAGTATTATCTTTGAAGTTCATATCTGTTTTAGTCTCTAGCTATATAGTTTATTCATTTCCATTGTATATTATATCAATATGCCACCATTTAATTTAATTGTCCATTTTTGTTGCTGATAGACATTTGGTTTGATTTTGATTTTTAATTTAGTTTGTGGCTTTTAAGAACTGTGGAGCTGTGAACATTCTTAATATGTCTCATGGTAAACATCTGCAAGTTTTTCTAGGGTACATATCAAGAAGTAGAAAGTTTTGGTTATAGTGTATATGCTTTTTAGATAAAGCCAAACTACTTTTCAAAATGATTGTACATGTTTATATTCCTGGAAAGAGTGCCTGAGAATTTTTGTTCCTTTATATCCTCACTAGTAGTCAGACTTAAATTTTTGCTAGTGAGTGAGTATAAATGGTATTTCGTTGTGAATTTAATTTATAGTTTCCTGATTACTTAGTGTGAGGCTGATTATTCTTTCTGATGTTTATTGACCACTTATTTTGAGAAATACCTTGACAAATAACCCATTTTTTTTTTCTATTGGGGTGCCTTTTTTTTTTTGAGTTGGAGTCTCACTCTGTCGCCCAGACTGGAGTGCAGTGGCCGCTCCCCGCCACCTCAGCCTTGACCTGCTGGGCTCCGTTGATCCTTCCGCCTCAGCCTTCCGAGTAGCGGGAACTACAGGCGCGCGCTAACACGCCCGGCTCATTTTTTAAAAATTTATTGTAGAGATGAGGTCTCACCAAGTTGCCCAGGTGGGTCTTGAACCCGGGGGCTCAGGTAATCCACTCACCTCAGCCTCCCAAAGGCGCGGGATTACAGGCTGAGCCACCGAGCCCGGCTGGGGTGCCTTTCTTTTCTTGTATTGACTCTTAGGAATTCTGCTAATCTTTAGATTATATGTGCTGCAGACATCTACTTTGTCATTATGTTTTTCACTTGCTTTATGGTAACTTTTGATTAATAGCTCTTTTTTTTTTTTTTGGAGTTGAAGTCTCCCTCTGTCGCCCAGACTGGAGTGCAGTGGCCGCTTCTGGCCACCGCAGCCTCGACTTGCTGGGCTCTGGCCATCCTTCCCCTTCAGCCTTCCAAGTAGCTGGAACTACAGGCGCATGACTACGCCCGGCTAATTTTTGATTTTTTTGTATAGATGAGGTCTCGCCAAGTTGCCCAGGCAGGTCTCAAACACGTGGGCTCTGGCAATCCACTCACCTCAGCCCCCAAAGCGCTGGGATTACAGGCTGAGCCACCGACTTGATTAATAGTTTTTAATATAATCAAATGCATCTTTTAAAATTTCTTAAAAAGTCAGTTTGTGGCATATGTTTTTGACTTTTGGTTGTCTGATGATGCCTTTATTTACATATTTTTTTTTTCACTGTCCAAAGCTTATTTGACATTTTAGTTGATGTGAATATTCACTTAATTTTTGAATGATATTTTCACTGGGTAAGGAATTCTATATTGGCAGTTTTTTTTTCCCATATATTAAAACCAATATTTAATCATTTTCTACCTTGCTCTTGCAAATTTAACTGTCACTCATTTTAAAATAAGCTGTTCTGTATTTTATGGCTACTTTTAAGATATGTATCTTTATCTGAGGATTTTTTTCTTTTTTTCTTTTTGAGATCCCTGTTGAGATTCTGGAAATTTCCTAGCCATATTCTCTCAACTATTTTGGTTCCATATTTTTTCTCTCATTCTTTTGAGACTCCAGTTAAATACATGTTAAATACTATTCACTGTGTTCTCTAGGCTCTTTTAAAAAAACCTTTCTCTGCTTTCTTTTTGTCTCTTTGTGTTACATTCTAGTTCCTTATCTTTCACTTGACTAATTTTCTCAGTTCCTGTTTATTTGGCTATAATAGTCAGATCTAGAATTTATACTGGTTCTTTTTCACATATACCTTTTATTTTCCAAGTAGCAACCAATCATATCATGTGAAAATTGTGTCTTTTGCTCTTGCTTTCCCATTGTATTCCTATTCTTTTTCTTGTGTTCTTAACATTAGGAAGGGTCCCCAGTGTATTAAACAGTATTAGCCGGCATTTCTCTCTTGCTACAGATTGTAATGAGGATACTTCTTTTTCATCATTAAATGTAATTTTGCTGGGAGTTTCTTGTAGACACAGTTTATGGAGTTTAAAACAATTTATTTCTTGTTGGATAAGAGTTTTTGTGTGTTTTTATTTTTAATAAAAAGCAGAACATTGGTTTTAGCAAATATTTCTTTGGTGTCGAGATTGCCATGTGATTTTTTTTCTTTTAAAAATTGAACCGTCCTTAAATTTATCTTTTAGTTGTGATGTGACGCTAGCATTGTTAACTTGGTTTGCTTCTGCAAATTGAGCAACCGTCATCCAAAAATCTGAAATCCAAAATGCTCCCCATTTTCTCCTATACCCAGCCACTAGCAATCATCAATCTACATTTTGTCTCAGTAGAGTTGCCTATTCTACTTCCATGTTTTTGTTTTTTTGGGGGGCGGGTTGAGTTGGAGACTCACTCAGTCGCCCAGACTGGAGTGCAGTGGCCGCTTCCGGCTACCGCAGCCTCGACCTGCTGGGCTCTGGCGATCCTTCCGCCTCAGCCTTCCAAGTAGCCAGAATTACAGGCATGTGCTACCACGCCCGGCTGATTTTTTTGATTTATTGTAGAGATGAGGTCTCGCTGCCCAGGCGGGTCTCGAACCCACGGCCTCAGGCAATCCACTCACCTCAGCCTCCCAAAGGCACGGGATTACAGGCTGAGCCACCGAGCCCGGCTCCATGTTATTTTTTAATCAATATTTTTAAATCAATAAATTGTTTTTTCTTCACCTTCTGTGGTTTTGTATACATGTGTCTTACAATAATTTGTCTTCTATTGGAATACATCCTCAAGGAATTTTTTTCAGAATGTGCTTATGGGTGGTAAGCTCTCTGAGTCATTGTACATATGAAAAATTATTTATTTCCAATTTGACTAGGGATAGAATTGATTATCCCATAGACCTCTGAAGATATTTTTCCACTGTCTCTTATATCCAGTATTGTGGATGGTCTTGTACCAATCTGATCTCATTCCTTTGTCAATCTTTTTTTCTTCCTCTCTGTAGATATTATTGTAAGATTATCTTTTAATGACTTAATGTTCTGAAAGTTCATCAAGATATGACTCTGTTTTTCCTTCATTCTGTTCAACACCTGTGGGCATTCTTAATTTGAGGACTTATGTTCATTTATTATTTCTTTGCTTGTTTCCTTTGAATTTTTTCCTACTCTTTCTTTGTGGTACTTCTTTTGGGTGGATATTAGAACTTCTAAATTGATCCTCCATGTTTCTCTTTTTTATCACACTGTTCTCTAGGAAATTTTCTTAACTCAGTCTTCTAACATACTATTGAGTCTAAAACTATTCATTCTGCTAATCAGCTTATCTGATCAGTTGTTTCTCATTTTGATGTTTTGGTTTGTTTATTTGTTGGCACTCAACACTTTTTATATCTAAGATCTTTCTTTGTTATCCTTAAGAACCCGTTTTGAGCCGGGCTCGGTGGCTCAGCCTGTAAACCTGTGCTTTGGGAGGCTGAGGTGAGTGGATTACCTGAGCCCGCGGGTTCGAGACCCGCCTGGGCAACTTGGCGAGACCTCATCTCTACAATAAATATAAAAAAAAAAATACACCGGGCGTGGTAGCGCATGCTTGTAATTCCAACTACTCGGAAGGCTGAGGCGGAAGGATCGCTGGAACCCAGCAGGTCAAGGCCCGGGAGCGGCCACTGCACTTCAGTCTGGGCGACAGAGTGAGACTCCAACTCAAAAAAAAAGAACCTGTTTTGTTTCAAGGATGTGATTTCCTCTTGGCTGTCTCAGGAGTTAGTTATATGTATATTTAAGTTGTTTTGTTAGGTGTAAATTTTAATCCATTAGGATTAGCTCTCTCTGTTGAGTTTAATGCCCTTTCATGGTGTTGGTTTCCGTCAAATATTTGGAGATTCTCGCATGTTTGCCCATCTTATGTTTTAAATTCCTTTTTAGTCTTTCTACAGATGTTCTATTAATTCTGTCTGTTTTGGTGATTGTAGGGTAAGAGTACAACATATAACAACTGAGTCTTCTAGAAAATGGAGTTGCTTTCTTTGGTATTGTAGAGCAATAATGCCCTTAGGGATGTCTGAAGCAAAAGCCCCCAGCCTCCAAGGACCCCTCCTGCCTGTTGTAGCAGTCTTCCCAGAAATGGTTTGGGTTAGTTACTGCTTTCAATCAGATTTCAATTTGCCTTCTGTTTTTGTCAGTGATTACTTATAATTTCTGATTAACCAAAATATCCTTTTTTCTTTACCTATAGTTATAGACTTTAGATTTTTCTTTTTATGTCAGTTTTTTTGAGGATTAAAGTATCCTGCATTATAGTCTTATTTTTGATCGATAGGGTGTAAACTGGGGTGATACATTATTTTCCTAAACCATTGTGAAATCACATTAGACAAGGTAAGGATGCTTCAAAGCAGTATTCTTTTTAGCTGCTTGAGTCCTCTACTTTTTTCTGCATGTAACTTAAAATTTAGTATCCAAACAGTGCTTTCTTTATACTTTTTACAATCACTAGATATATATTTTTAATGAGAAGCATAGAAATAAAATGTGAATGTTAAACATTTTGTAAGAAGTTAGCCTAAAATGTAAAGTGGTTAAAATGAGTAATTATCTTAAGTTGTGTATTTAACTATCTTAAGTTGTGATTTAAGTGTGTAGTATGCTTTTTGGGGAGTGTTGTTTTTAGATGGTAACACTTATTGGTATTCATTTCTTTTTGCTTAATTTGAGGACTTAAGTTTGTTTATTATTTCTTTGCTTGTTTCCTTTGATTTTTTTCTACTCTTTGTGGCACTTCTTTTGGGTGGATATTAGAACTTCTAAATTGATCCTCCATGTTTCTCTTTTTTATCACACTGTTCTCTAGGAAATTTTCTTAACTCAGTCTTCTAACACACTATTGACTCTAAAACTGTATTCATTCTGCTAATCAGCTTATCTCAATCTGCTAATTTGAAATATCTTTTATGGTGCCATTTCATAATTGAAACATTACTTACCATAGGTGAAAGATATTGTGTGAACATGGTTTTTCCAGACCATCCTAACATTTTATATAATACATTCAAGCCCTTTGGGAAATACATAGATTACAGATCATAGCGTCATGAGATCCCTTTTAACCAGAAAGTCAATACAATGGGGACTTAAGGCTGTTCACTGGGAAGATGGAAGAAACATGTTTTCTATTAGACATCTGCTGCTGTCCCATTTCCTCTTTGACACAGCAGGAAAATGGCCTTCTCTCTAAGACTAAAGCCAATGTGGCTATTTGAATGAATGATAGAGACCTCTAGTAGGATATACAGTCTGCTGTAAGTTGTTGGACCCCCACAGTTTAAAAGGAAATCACTCTCCCACATAGATACTGCTAAAGCCAAGTGGTTTTAAATGATGTTAACACAACAGTAAATTTTGTTTTCATGAGAGGGAAGAAAGGTCTGATTCTATTTGTTCTTCATGGTTACTTCTAGACTCTTCTTCCTCTGTTCTTTTTAAAAATCCTCAGCGTTGAAGCTCATGTTTCCAGACTACACCACACACACACTACTTTTTGCAGTTATCCAACAGTTTCCCAGCATGTGAAAGCCTGGCAACACTATACTCATCCAAAGTCTTAAGATTTCATTGTTGCCGGGCACTGTGACTCATGCCTGTAATCCCAGCACTTTGGGAGGTGGAGGCGAGAGGATTGCCTGAGCTCAGGAGTTTGAGACCAGCCTGAGCAACATGGCAAGATCACGTCTCTACAATACATAAGTAAAATCAACCGGGCATGGTGGCGCATGCTTGTGGTTCCAGCTATCTGGAAGGCTGAGAGGGGAAAGATTGCCTGAATTCCACAGGTCGAGACTGCAGTGGCCGTGAGTGTGCCACTGCACTCCAGCCTGGGTGACAGAGTGAGACTCTGACCAAAAAAAAAAAAAGTAATGTAATGAAGGAAGGACAAGAGCAAAGATAAGCAGGAGCATGCTTGGTGTGCCGAAGGAACAGCCAGAAGGTCATTATGGCAAGATGAAAGCCATAGGGAAAGTGAAAGATAAAGAAGTAATGTGGAGCTGGTCGTGTGGGTCCTCTGTGCCATCTTAAGGAATGTAAGATCCTAAGCGCTAAACCTTGTCTGTATCCACAACTGCATTCCTACTTTTTTTCAGTTTCAATATTCCTACTCTCTGTATTACCACTTCTTATCCTTTAAATTTTACTCTCTCTTACACAATGACTCCAGGAATTCTTCAACCTCACCAGTGCCTGTAATCCGTTGATCTTGCCATCTTTTCACTGACTTAAAGCCACTCCTGCCCCCATCTCATATGCAGTTCTTCCTTACTTTCTTACCCAGATTGTATTAGTCCTTCATCAAGATCACTCTCTTAAAATCTGTCTCTTTCACTCTTTCACTTTCTATACCCTATTGGCAAAAATTCCAACCCCAATTAAGCCTGCTCTCTACATTTAGATGTTTTGCCTCCATCTTAAGATGAAAAACTGTTTTGTGTCTTCCACTCTCCTCTCTAACTACCACTCATTTCTGTTTTTTTTTTTTTTTTAAAGCAAAACTCCTTGTTATAGCCAGATAATAATCATAATATAATGATGACATTTACAATTATAGATAATATTTATTGAGTACTTGTATGTTCCAGGTACTGGCCCAGATATTTTTTACATGTGTTATTTCTTCTGTATTCTTATGGCAATCTGATGAGGTGAAAAAGAACATTTTTTTTTCTGAGTTGGAGTCTCCCTCTGTCGCCTAGGCTGGAGGGAAGTGGCATACTCATGACCACCCCAGCGTGGACCTGCTGGACTCCGGCAATCCTTTTGTGTCAGTCTTCCAAGTAGCCGGAACTACAGGCATGCGCTACCATGCCCCACTCATTTTTTATTTTATTTTAGAGACAAGGTCTTGCCAAGTTGCCCAGACTGGTCTTGAACCGGTGGGCTCAGGCAATCCATTTGCCTCGGCCTCCCAAAGTGCTGGAGTTACAGACTGAGCCACTGAGCCTGACCAACAGCATTTTTATAATACGAAAAATAAGATGTAAAGACCAACTTTCCCAACAACTGGTAAATAATAAAGCTAGAATTCAAACCCAGGAGTTTTTCATCTTACCAGAAGGTTAAAAGTGATTGCTTCTAGTCTGAGGTTTCTTTCTTTCTTGCATCTTTCGACCTTAGCACTTTTTGGGTTCTTAGTGTTTTGAATTTCTCTCTTACCTCTTATGTCAGTTCATTGGTAAAGGGTTCAACATTGCCTCTCTCTTTGATGGAAGCATAAACCCTACCTCCTCGTATTTCTACCACGTAATAGACCAAACAGGAACCAGATGGAAAAGACGTTATAGAGAATACTCCTCACCCTCATCTCTAGTCCAGAAACAAAGAATCTCTGAACTAAATGAGATGGGTAATAAACAAGGTTTCTTTGTTTGAATTGTCCCTTTTGCAGTTGCTGCTTTGGAATCTGTGGTGGCAACAGGTAGTGGTTTTTGTTTTTGCTTTTATTGGGTGTCTTGCACTTTCTGTCAAAGGGTTACCCCCTAGTAATGGCATAATTAAGAAATCCTCCCAGTGGGGGAGGGAACAACCCATCAATAAGGGTACCTGATCTCAAACCAGGCAAAGTGGGGACCACAGGGAGTCCCAGACTTTAAGTGAACGATGGCCACTTGTATACCTGATCCTGAATTGTACCCCACATCTTTAAAGAAAACCAAACCCTCCCATTGGAGTTGTTTTCTTTGGACCCTAATCTCTAGGGAACAACTTCTTAAATAATTGCCTGTAATCCATCACTTTTTACTTCTTCTATTTATCTTACATTCTTCCTTTGGGGGAGAGGGATATTCAGTTAAACATTTAGTATGGATATTTCATAACTACTGATTTAGAAAATTTTAAATAATAAATCCTCAAAATGAGTAAGTTTTTATATTTTAAGAACAAGGAAAAATTAAAATAATTCTGGCTGTCCTCTCCCACATTGTCATTGGCAGACATAGTCCTTCCTAAACAGTCACTGGCAAAGGGAAGAGATTACTAGGATTATCTTAACCCTTTCCTCGGGGAAACTGGTGGTAGAGTTTATTACCATACCTAGAGAGGAGTTATTAGTGTTTTGTTTTTGTTTCAGAGTAGAATAACAGGTTTATTGAGCACAGGTCAAGGAAGAAGCAGGCAGAGCAGCAATGAGGAAGCTGTCTGCCAAGTGTTTGTTATTTATTGTTTTTTGTTTGTTGTTTATCCTCATATCAAAGGTAGTTTAAAATTCCCTTTATCTGGGAGGCCGAGGTGAGAGGATTGCCTGAGCCTGTGGGTTCAAGACCAGCCTGGGTAACTTGGTGAGACCTCATCTCTACAATACATCACAAAAACTAGCCAGGCATGGTGGCATGCATCTGTAGTTCCAGCTACTTGGAAGGCTGAGGTGGAACGATCATCTGAGCCCAGCAGGTCGAGGCTGTGGTGGCCATGAGCTTGTCATTGCACTCTAGTCTGAGCGGCAAGAGGGAGACTCCCAACTCAAAAAAAAAAAAAAAGAAAGAAAGAAAGAAAAGAAATATGGCCCAGAGAGAGAGAAGAACTTGTCCAAGATGATGGAACCAGAATTTGATCCTAATTCTGTCTCTATATCAGTTCATACTCTTTCTGCTACCCTATATCAGAAAAGACTGACAAAAGAAGTTAGGGTTTAAGAAAGCTAACAGGCGCTCAGCCTATAATCCTAGCACTTTGGGAGGCCGAGGCTAGTGAGTTGTCTGAACCCGCAGGTTCGAGAACTGCACAGGCAACTTGGCAAGACCTCGTCTCTACAATAAAAATTGGCCAGGCGTGGTAGCATATACCCTGTAGTTCCTGCTACTTGGAAGACTGAGGCTCTGGTGGTCGTGAGCGTACCACTACACTCCAACCTGGGCAACAGAGTGAGACTCCAACTCAAAAAAAAAAAAAAAAATTCCCATTATAAAGAGCAGACAAGATTTTTCCAGCCATGTTGTTTCCCTCCACCCCAGTCTTCTGCTACCCATTATAGTTTCTTCCTGTATCCCTACTTGTCTTAATTACATTACATTGCAAAAATGTTGAATTGTATTAGTCCACAATGAAAAGTTCAATATGTCCAAAAGGAACTGATAATAATATGAAATTTCCAAAAAAGAATTGTTACATAACTACCATAATGGAGTGAAAATCCAACCATTTTCCAAGTGACTGCTTTCCACTGTGCAAGTTTTATTTCCTAGAAAAGATAAAGCTTGAATGATTTTGTCAAGCTTGTATAATTTTTGTCAAACTGGCCTACAGTTAATGAACAAACTCCACTGGTCCTTTGAGAGTAACATCTGAAACATTTATATCTTTGGTTCTAAAGAAAATATATAATTTTATTGGAGATTGACTTAAGAGTTGTAAATCCTGTATGCTTTTAGATGAATTGATCCCTTTGACTAGACATCTGTCTTAGGGCTTTAGCCTAATCACTTTTAGTAAGGTATTTTCATATTAATGGCTTAAAGAAGAGCAATGTTATCAAAATTCTGAAGATCAAGATTGTAGTTTAAGAATCTGTGAACCAAGATCTTACTGTGATAAATCCTCTTGTACCAGTGTTGGGTGTTGCCAATTGAAATTGTAGGAAAAGGGTTTTTCTGTCTGTTAAAGGTAATTAATCTTACAACAAGTCCTTCTGGATAAGAACAAAATATAAATCAAACAAGAAAGACTTCAGGGGGATTTATGTATTGACTAGGCACTGTAGAGAGTATGATGAGAAGTTTGACAAGCTGGACAGGTGGAAGATAATCTAATTTCTGAAAGTGGACATCAGAGATAGTAGAATAACCCTGGGGGAGTGTTAGGAAGGTGGCTTCCTTTGGAGCAATTTCAGACTCAGCCAAGTCAATATACTCAAGAGGCAGCCAAGAAAAAAGAAGCACATTTTACTTTCTTGTGGACCAGAGCCGAGGAAGAGAGGGAGATGGTCCAGAAAATGTTTGCTAAAACAGATAAGAGAAGGAAGAAGACTTCTGTTTTGAGACTAGCTCTGTCTGTCATTGCCACAAATTTTTCACACAACTAATTTGTCTACTGTCGCAACCTTGTCAGAATCACCCAAATGATAAAACCGTAGTTGGCTTTTCCTTTTACTGTGTATATATATTATTTTCCCTTTTCTTTTTAAAAAGAAAACAAATAGTATTTCCCATGTGATCAGATGATGATGACAGTGACAATGTTGAAGGCAACTTTCAAGTCTAGTGGTGGTTATTGGAAGGAAACTAGGGAGGAGTGGAAAGGCTGTTAAACCAAGTGTCTTACAACTTGATCAGAAAGTACCCGTGCTAACACTGACAAAACTGACCTGAACGTTATGTGAAGATTATGGGAAATAGCATACAAAAAGTAAGGTGTTTCTAATTGTAAATGTTTGCTTAGTTATACTTCGTGTATGGAACAGTGAATTTTTTCTGGAATCTGTATTTCTGAAAGGGATGCAGAGTTCATTTTGGCAAAGATAAAAACCAGAACTGGTAGCACATCATATCGCCACATGGAGGCTAGCAATTAGACATAAAGCCAGACAGAATCACAAGGAGAGCCATAAATAAAAGAGAGTCTTAATGTGATTTAAATACCGTGACTGAGTTGCATTCAGTGTCTGCCTAGTACCAAGTCCAATGTGACGTCATCCTCTATAGAGATGTATTCTAGCAAAAGACTTCTGCATCCACCATCTGGCCCCTGACTTAGAGCACATCTCACTGAATGACACATAACTCAGTGGGATGCACCACATTTGCTTAAACATGAGCACATCATCGTCTCATAACAAAGGCAGAACATGACCCTAACTTTGTATTCTGTAAACTATGTTTTGGAAATATTTAAAACAACTCTCTTCTGGGTAGGCCTTGTAAACATTCACTGATCTTATTTATCAAAGTCACAACTTCAAAAAAGCAAATCTCAATTTAAATTGAGAAGCTAATTGAATGTTTTAGAAATTCATCTTTTATGTGGTAAAATATAAAGTAATAAGACTTTTTTAGTTCAATAAAACTAAAGTTCTGTTTCTAACTAGGTAATCTGACCTTCCAAACACAGGAGTTTGATCAAAGAGTTCTAAAAATTTGGGTTTCTGTTCTCTGTTACAACCTCCTGGGAAGAGTGTGTCAAATGAGCACTACTCAGAAGAAATTTCTCTAAAGTTTTGACCTTTTAGTTTATACCTTACAGCATGACTTCAGGCATGTTCCTGAATAAAGGCAATTGTACTCAGTCTCTGAGGTAGAGTCCACTGGACTTCTTTTATTCTTTATTATTTTGTAATATTTTACACACAGGGACAAAAGTATGATTTGCCTAAATAGAAAGTATTTTTCCTTTAGTACTATTTGGCATTCCTCAGACTGCTAAGAACTTTTTGGCTATTGGGAGGGAAGGAGACAATAATATTATCTTTTCTCTTATTTCAAAAGTACCTAAAACAACAGATCTCTGAAAATACTAAGAAGTTTTGATGGTCTATGGCAGTGGTCCTCAACTTTTTGGCATCAGGGACTGGTTTCCTGGGAGACGGTTTTTCGTGGGCGGGTGGGGGTGGGGGTGATATCAGGCGCTAGATTCTCATGAGGAGTGGGTAACCTCGGTCTCTCATGCACAGTTCACAGTAGGATTCATGCTCCTGTGAGAACCTAATGCCGCTGCTGACCTGACAGTAGACAGAGCTCCGCTTGCCCACCACTCTCTCCCATACTGCCTGGTTCTTAATCCACAGCCCGGGGATTGGGGACTCCGGTGTATGGTACTCCTTCTGACAGATTGATGCTAAAGAAGGAGCATTATGTAGAAATTGGGAAAAAGTAAAAATAACCATTTTTCTTCACAAAGTTTCATAAAACGATTACTCTGTTACTCTTTATTGGAACAAAGTGAGAAAAACCTATTCCTGAACTGAGCTGCAATTAATGGAAGTAATAGAATATGTAAACAGCATTCTTTAGACACAGCAGACTCAAAGAGAAAGGAAAATTATAAATGAGAAGCAAAAAGTTTCAAATGATAGGAAAAAGGAAGAAATAGTAATACCATGTTAGCACCGATTTATTTCATGTGAACTGTTCATGAGCAACTAGAATGGAAATGAAGCATGTGACTAATAAGGAAAATACAGTTGTGGGGAAAGCCGACTTAAACTGGACTGAGGGTCACAGGCATTGATAGCATGTCTCATACTGTGTCTCAGAAATTAACCTACGTTCTTGTGGAGCCAAATGGTAGTGAAGGGTAGTAATGTTGACGTTTTCAAGTGTCTAGTCACTTGAACTTCCTAGAAAACCACTGAGATTGGTCTAGGGAAAGGAATAAAAGCTAATTCATAAACTCATTTAAGAGAGCAGTAGACTGGGTAATTGCAGTTTTAACGTTTTTAGAGAACAAAGCCTATTCAGCCAGTCAAATGCTGGGCCCTAAGCTTCTGTCTTGAATGTAAGCTCCCCCCCAAATATGAATATGAAGGGTCATTATGTGGAAGATGGTCACCAGCTGTTCTCTCTGTCCCCTGAGTTCCAAACAATAAATAGATGTAAGCTTCAGGGTGAGGGATTTGGGCCTGGAGTGAGGAAGAATATTGTTAATTGAAGTGGGTTACCGAGTGAATCTTATTCTGTGAAAGTCTTTTTAAAACTTATTACTATCCACCAGAACGTTTGTTGTCTGTCTGTCACATGGGTAGCTCTGTAGTTACAAATGTGATGAGTTGCACACAAACTACTAGAAAGTCTCTGGCCTACGAGGTTGTGACTCACGAATCTTCTTAAAAAAGAAATTCTCTGACCTGCTAGGTGATGACACATGAAACTTGAAAGAAAGAATGTCTCTGACCTGCAGAATGATCAGGGCAGACACCAAATAACAAGATAGAAGTACAAAAGTACATAATGACAAAAAAAGGAGAGACCTGTATATATCAACATAATGACAGATTTAGCTAATTAAACTCTGGAAATGTTCTAAGTGCTCTTGAATAGCAAGAGTCTTCGTTTTTAGCTTTGTCAGTTGACACCATTTTGAATTGAGTTTGAGGCTCACTGGCATCTCTTTTCTGTATATAGTTTCTAGAACAGTCTTCTCCTGAAGAGAATTTTCAAACAAACATTTGGCATCAGTGGGATATTTTTTATTAAACTGTCTTATGTTTTTCATAGAACAGCATTTGACTTCCAGAAGATTCAAGCTGTCTTAGATTCTGAGAACCGTAGTGCATTAAATCAATGCCAAATACCGTATTGCACTGAAGGCTTGGATCCTAGGGAACTAGGATCCTGAGAACTGGGCTGCTTGACTGAGATTGAACTGTTGCTTCTAGTATAAATTCCCAAAGATATTAGTCATATTTTAGAGTAAAATGTTTAGACTCCATTCAAACAACCTATTGCAAACTGTACCCTCTTGTACTTTTAAGAATCACAGACTCTATATCAGTAAGAATGGCATTCAAGAAGTTTTAGTCCTATGCAGTGGTATGCTAGTAAATGTTTAACATCTGGTTTTTCAGGCATGGGTGAGGGTTGGTTGTGGCACGGGTACCTAATCTGTAACATTTGCTAATTTCTGTGATGTCAATACTCCTGCTATGGCTGACTGCAGGCTACCAAGATACCGTTACCGAAGGCAGCCTTGGAAAGAGATGTCCACAGTCAACCACTCCAGCACACCTGCATGGTGCTATGTCAGGTGTACACAGAGCACTCCAGTTCACAAACATCACTTTGACTGTAATTCAACAACAGCCACCACTGTCATTACCAAGTAGAACTTCTCCCATCTTGTTACAGACTTTAAAAGCAAACCAAGCACATGGCTTCTCTATCTGAGAGCCATGCTTTTTAAATCCTACAAACTGCTATTTAGCAAAAGATTCCCCCCAGTGATGCAGCCAGGCCCTTATATATTCTGACTTCCATACACAGAAAATGAAATCAGTTTAGCAGTCAATAGAAAAAAGAAAAAAAAACTGATTCTGAGGAACAGTAAGTACAACCTTCAAAATAAAAATGCGTATTTGGGATTTTAACATTTTGGCATTCAAAAGACTCAACACTGAAAAAAACTACTTGACTGGAAATACATTTTACAGCAGTTCCAGAATGTTATTTATCTGCTTTTTAAAAAAATTTTGTAAAGATGAGGTCTCACTATGTTGCCTAGGCTGATCTCAAAACTCCTGGGCTCAAACAATCCTCCTGCCTTGACCTCCCAAAGTGCTGGGATTTTTAGGCATGAACCACTAGGCCCAGCTATCTGCTTGTTTTTGGAATCAGTAAAACTGTTACATTAACATGTCAGTTTATGGCACACCTTCTGTCTTCATTGTTGGACTTGCACATAGTCTTTGTGACTCCAGGAAACATGTATCTCAAATCTTCAGTCTCCCTGTAAAGAAAACAAAATGACATTAACTCCCCAGTGCCAGAATGTCCAAATGGCTTGTGTTCCTGCCTGTGTATCAGATCTTGGGTAAGAACTAGAACCACCAGTTGCTTTCACATTTACTTAAGAATTCCTGTGTTCTGTATTTAAAAGACAACAACAACAACAAAAATGAACAATTGCAAAAGCCTCCCCTGAACCTTAGGGAAGAAATTGATTCTTAGGACATAGTCACTCCAATTATGGTATAGCTAAGATCCATACTAAATTAATAATGTTTATGATATTACTTATATTGTCATTGACAGTGAACTTTCACATGTTTACTTATTGATCTTCACAACAATCTTCAGAAATAGCTACCACTTTATAGATCAGGAGAGCGAAAACCACACATCCAATGTCAAGTAACTCAGGCTGGGTTGTAAATATCCATCTTCTACTAAATATGTATTTCCTTCCCACTTACAATGCTGAATAACATTGGTAACAAAATCTCATCATCCAGTCGCAGACTCTCTGCCAATGATAAGTATGTATTTAGTCAGTATTGGGTGGTAGATACTTTCTGTGGTAAGGTATGGTGGAGTCTGTCAGGATGAATAAAACTAATCTATTAATATTTGACTTAAGCTGGGCAGGGATTAGAAGCACTCATCTATATTTTGACTCCATGAAATTATTTTCTCTCATTTTACCACCAAGAGAGAATTTGAGCCCAAATAAGGTCATCACCATGGTCCCGATACACTTTTGTTGTTTGGTTGGGTTGGGATTTTTGTTAGCTAGTTTAACATAAATAATTTGCTCAATCACTGTTGATAAACGCATCTCTAAGTCAGTTAATATTACTGATTTCATGTACATGCTGCACTTGCAAGGTCAAACTCAAGATTTGTTTCTTCACTACATTTTTCCCTGAGAGAGTTAATGACAGCGTGACCTAGTCTTCTTCATTGCTTCGAGGTAACACTGCTATTCTGCATTGCTGTTGACTAATGAACTAGATTTATTGGTTGACATGAGTCACTGGCAAGAAGAAAGAGGAAAGAATACATAAGTCAACACTTAAGATCATGATCTGTGCAGCTGCCCACGTAAGAAACATACAAAGGGCTTCCTGATCATTTGCCTTAACACCACATTTTGCTTCTCCTCTGATATTAAAAGAAAAATGGCAGAAAATGAGTCATGAATGATGTTATTCTGAAGCCTCACAGGAATAATGTTTATGTCACAGGAAGGCTTTCTGCAACTCTGATAGTCAGACCCCGGGTCAATCCATGTGTGGTTCTTGCAAATAGCTAAGGTGCTTTTGATACCTAGTTGTAATCTCCACGTGTGGATGGATGGCATTACAGAGGGAATCTTATTGCCTCAGTAAAGGGGGCTCATAATGGATCTTCCTGATTCAAATTACAATGTTACCAACGAACTTTGAGTCTGACACACAGTGAAGCACTGGCTCTCCTTTGGATGTTAGGAAGTAAAGAGCTCTGTAAAGGAGTCGAGATCACATCACAGAAAAGACATTGGCTCACTAGAAGCTTCACAAGGCAACCCCTTTTTCCTCCATTCTAGAATGTATGGTCGGACCTGGACCAGTGTCGGGTGTGGAGATGTAAATGTGATCTCCAAACTCTGGGAGAGCCAAATCTGGAGCCACCGTTGTTTCTCCAATGCCCACTTTTATAAATGACTGCTGGAGCAAGAGGCATGGTTTATGTGTAGAACCACCAGATGGCACTATGTGTGGAATGAAGGCTACTTAACCAAAACATCTAAGCTCAGTGATGGAGTAGGAGGTGAAAGAACAATTGCTTACTTCCAATGGTGGATCTAGCTTTTACAGGCTTGGAAAGTGTTGTGATTTGGTGACATTTCTTTTTTGTTTTGTTTTGAGTAGGAGTCTCACTCTGTTGCCCTGACTGGAGTGCTGTGGCATGCTCACAGCCACTGCAGCCTCGACTTGCTGGGCTCAGGCGATCCTTCCGTTTCAGCCTTCCAAGTAGCTGAACCATAGGTGTGCACCACCACACCCAGCTAATTTTGTGTGTGTGTGATTTATTGTGGCGACGAGATCTTACCATGTTGCCCAGGCCGGTCTCGAACCCATGGGCTCAGGCAATCCTCACCTCGGCCTCCCAAAGTGCTGAGATTACAGGTGTGAGCCACTATGCCCGGCTTGGTGACATTTCTAAAACTACCAAAATCCAGTGAATGTATTTATAAACCCTTTCCAGGAGAGATTGAAATAATTGTTAACCTACCACAGAGTGAGGCAGGACAAGGGGCAGGGAGGTCTTAATAAAAACTAAATATTAAGTTGGGAAGCAGGTGCAGTGGCTCACACCTGTAATCCCAGCACTTTGGGAGGCAGAGACAAGAGGATTGCTTGAACCCAGGAGTTTGAGACCAGCCTGCGCAACATAGTGAGACGCTGTCTCTACAAAAATAAAAAAAAGTAGCCAGGTGTGATGGCACGTGCCCTATAGTCCCAGCTACTCAGGAAGCTGACGCAGAAGGATTGCCTGAGCCTAGAAATTTGAGGCTGTGATGAGCTGTATCATGCCTCTGCGTTTCCAGCGTGAGTGACAGTGTGATCCTGACTTAAAAAAAAGGAAGGGGCCAGGCTCGGGGGCTCGACCTGTAATCCCAGCACGTTGGGAGGCCGAGGCAAGTGGATTGCCTGAGCCCGGGAGTTCGAGACCAGCCCAGGCAACTTGGGGAGACGTCTCTACAATAAAATAAAAATAGCCAGGCGTGGTAGTGTGCGTCTGTAGTTCCGACTGCTCAAAAGGCTGCGGCAGAAGGATCGCTGGAGCCCAGAAGGTCGACGCTGGGGTGATCATGAGCGTGTGTGCCACTGCACTCCAGCCTGAGCGAAGGAGTGAGACTCCAACTCAAAAAAAATTAAAAAAAGGAAGGACCATGATGAAAAAGCATCAGGGGTAAGTAGAAATAACTGCAGAAGTTAATTGGGTATTAAGCTTAAGGAGAGAACATTACTCTTATTCACAATGTCATTAGATGGAACCATATGAAATTGCTGATGTTCAACCATCTTTGACCTAAAAACATGTTCATGGAATGTGGCTCAACTAAACTAGAAACTATGAAAACAAGGTAAATTTGTAAAATCTGTAAAAAGCACAAAAAGATGAGGAAGGGGCACGTGCTGGGGAGTAGCATCAGTCTTCCTGCACTGATGGTGCAGAACTTGCTCTGCCGTGGAGTCCCACCCACAATGTAACCTTGACCTGTGATAGCATTCACTATCCAGCATCCCACAGAAGGTTCGTCAGTGTATGTCTGTGAGCAAATAGGTATTGTTGGACCTGGCTGTGCTAGCCTCACTCTGGCCCACTCCTGGCACAAGTTGGATGTGAACTCTGTCTGAGCAGGACCTTTGGCGTCTCACTCCTGCCTGTGCTCATCCATGGTTTCTTGGTCATTTGTGACCAGCTTTTTGTGTTTGCTAACAGATCTCAAAAGGCACAGGAAGTAATGAAAAGAGAGCACTTTTTGCTTGTAAACATAGGGGGAAAGCAGGCTAAATGTTTGAAAGGAATGTTGAATAGAGACATGGCATTTTCTCTATATATTAAATTTAAGAATAATGTATCAAGTAGGCTAAAAATATATATATATATGTGTGTGTGTGTATATATATTTAATTTGGAGTCTCTTGTTGCCCAAGCTGGAATGCAGTGGCACGCTCACAGCTTCAACCTGCCGGGCTCCGGCGATCCTTCCGCCTTAGCCTTCCAAGTAGCTGGAACTACAGGTGCGTGCTACCACACCTGGCTTATTTTTTGATTTATTGTAGAGACAAGATCTCAGCAAGTTACCCAGACTGATCTTGAACCCCCAGGCTTAAGCAATCCTCTTGCCTTGGCCTCCCAAAGTGATGGGATTACAAACTGAGGCCTTTATAACATTTTAATGTGGCAAAAATCCAAAGAGAAGGTATCAAAATTTCCCAAAGTTAGGAGAAAGTACTATGGAGATAAGCCAATTCCTTAGCATCGTTTTTTTTTGTTTTTTTTTTTTTGAGTTGGAGTCTCACTCTGTCGCCCAGACTGGAGTGCAGTGGCCGCTCCCGGCCACCGCAGCCTCGCCTGCTAGGCTCCGGCGATCCTTCCGCCTCAGCCTTCTCAGTAGCTGGAACTACAGGCGCGCGCTACCACGCCCAGCTAATTTTTTTTATTTATTGTAGAGATGAGGTTTCGCCAAGTTGCCCAGGCAGGTCTCGAACCCGTGGGCTCAAGCAATCCACTCACCTCGGCCTCCCAAAGCGCGGAATTACAGGCTGAGCCACCGAGCCCGGCCTCCTTAGCATGATTTTAAAAAATAAGTATAAAGTTTACAAATGCCTTTTCATACAAGACTGACCTAATAGTGTACCTATGACATGGGTATCATTTTCCTGACCTTACAAAATAGGAAACTGAGGCCTGTTCTGGAAGTTTAGTGTCTTCCCCAGGGTCATAATTAGTAAGCCAAAGAGACAAGTTTCTAATACAGGTTTTACTGAAGGTTATTGCATGGTAGAAAGAAAAGATCAGTGCTTTGGCATCATACATAACCTGGATGTGATGCCTGGTACTCTTATTGTGCTATAGCTAATTTATTAACTTATTCTCAAGTTAACCCCCCTGCTCTTCAGTTTCATAATCTGCAAAATGGCAATGAAAACCCCCCTTTTAGAAAGTTTTTGTGAAGATTAAAGATGACACATAGAAAGTACATAGAACATTGTGGGTACTCAACACAAGATGTTTTACTTGATAAAAATTTAAAACATTTGTTCTTCTAAAGTCAACATTAAGAAAATGCAAAAAAAAAAAAAAAAAATGCAAAGATGACCCACAGCCTGGGAGAATACAATACATTTATCTTTAAAAAGGACTTGAATCCAGAATAATAAAAGACTCTTACAACTAATAAATTGTTTAATTTATAAAATTAGTTCTTTTTTTTTTGAGTTGGAGTCTGTGTTGCCCAGGCTGGAGTGTACTGGCACACTCATGGCCACCGCAGCCTCAATCTGCTGGGCTCAAGTGGTCCTTCCATCTCAGACTTCCAAGTAGCTGGAACGACAGGCACATGCCACCATGCCTGGCTAATTTTTTTATTTATTGTAGAGATGAGGTCTCGCCACGTTGCCCAGGCTGGTCTCGAACACATGGGCTCAGGCAATCCTCTCACCTCGGCCTTCCAAAGTACTGAGATTATAGGCATGAGCCACCACGCCCAGCCTTAAAATTATTTCTTAATTTATAAAAGAAGATATATAGATGACTAATTGCCATGTGAAAAAATACTCAATGTTATTAGTCATCAGGAAAAATGCAAATTTTTCCTGATGACTAATAACATTGAGTATTTTTTCACATGGCAATTAAAATTCACTTTGTTCCAATTATCTGTTGTGTGACAAACCAGCCCAAAATGTAGTGGCTTAAAAATAATGACAGGCCACGGGTTCGAGACCAACCTGGGCAACTTGGCGAGACCCCATTTCTACAATAAATCAAAAAATTAGCCAGGCATGATGGTACGTGCCTGTAGCTCCAGCTACTTGGAAGGCTGAGGTGGAATGATCGCTTCGGCCCAGCAGGTTGAGACTGCGGTGGCTATGAGCATGCCACTGCACTCCAGCCTGGGCGACAGAGTGAGGCTCCAACTTTTTAAAAAAAAAAAAAAAAAAGGCAGCATTTTGTCCACACATCTGCAAACTGGGGTGGCCTTAGAACGGACAGTTCACCTCTGCTCCATTTGGCATTATCAGGTTAGAAAACGTGATACAGTTTCTATTTGGTTCTCTCCACTTGAACACTTGAATCCTGGACTAAATCCTGGGGTGGAATTGTCTGAAGTCTCATTCACTCCCTTGTCTGGTAGGTGATGCTAGCTGTCAGCTGGGATGATTGCTAGAGTTGTTGGCTGAACACTTGCACGGGCCTCTCCATATAACCTGGGATTTCTCTCTAGTTCTCTTGACTAGATTCCAAGCAAACATCTCAAGAGAAAGAACCAAGTAGAAAACAGTATCACATTTTCTAACCTAGTTTCAGAAGCTGAAGTCATACATCAGCATTCTCTCATTCTATTCATTAAAAGTGAATAAGGCCGGGCTTGGTGGCTCAGCCTGTAATTCCAGCACTTTGGGAGGCCGAGGCGAGTTGCTTGCCTGAACGTGCAGGTTCGAGACCTGCCCAGGCAACTTGGCAAGACCTCATCTCTACAATAAAAAAAAAAAATAATAATAATTGGCCGGGCGTGGTAGCCTGTAGTTCTGGCTACTTGGAAGGCTAAGGCGGAAGGATCGCCAGAGCCCAGCAAGTGGAGGTTGCGGTGGCCGGGAGCGTGCCACTGTACTCCAGTCTGGGTGACAGAGTGAGACTCCAACTTAAAAAAAAATAGTGAATAAGACCTAAATTCAAGGGGAGAGGAGTGTCAAGGAATTTGCAAACATGATTAAAACAACCATAGTCTGTCACATATTATTTACATTTCTGCCACATGCAAAATATATTCAAACCTCCCCCAAAGACTCTACAGCATCAGGATCAAGCTCAAGGTCAAGATTTCACCATCCAAAACAGATCCAGAGGCAGATGAGTCTCCTTGGATGTGGTTCCATAGAAGACCTGTGAACCAAAAAGAAACAATCTCTCCCCTCCTCAAACATTCAGTTATGGGGCAGGATAACTGCTATAGATCCTTGAATTTTAAAAAGTAGAAAACAGGAGATACACTGAAGTTATTGCTTCATAGACTTTCTGAAATTCAGCAGGGCGTGTGTTGCCTGTACCTTGATTAGAGAGCTTAGGCCTACTGCCTGGAAATGACTCTCTGAGCTCTTTGTCATCTTTTCTTGAATTGAAGAATCATTCTTTCTTGCATATAAGAAATGGTCTGTGAGACAGATGAGTAGATTTCTCAGTTTGCTTCCTCTCCTTAAAAGTTTAGGGATATGGAGGAACTCAAGTCATTCTACCAAAAAGACACCTGCATACATGATTGTTGCAGCTCTATTCACAATAACAAAACCATGGAACCAACCATGCTGCCCATCGAAGCTGGACTGCATTTTTAAAATGTGGCTTATATATGCAATGGAATATTATACAGCCATAAAGAAGGACGAACATGGACTTCGCAGCAACTTGGATGGATTTAGAGTCTATTATACTCAGATCTATCACAGAAACCACAGAGTACCATATGGTCTCACTCATAAACAGACCTTGAACAATTATCATAATACTATAAGAAAGAGATTGGCAGTAGTGGGAAACTGCCAGAGGAGGGAGGGGCACACCTCATCAACAAGGATACCTGCCTAACCCTGAATTGTACCCCACATCTTTAAAATTAAAGGGAAAAAAAGTGTAGGGATACAAAATTTTATTTTGTAATGTCTCTGCCTCTCTCAGTTCAAACTGGCAGTGTTTCTGCTGATATGATTGTATTTAAATTTTGTGGGGGTTTCCTAAGAATTTTATTAAGATTCAACCCATTAGACACAGCAGCATTCACAAATCTTGTCATGATAAGTCATTCTTCACCTTGAGCTTCCCACAAGGCTGCCATGGGACAATGACCATACTATCTTTAAAAACCCTATTGTTTAATGGAGAAGACCGGTCAGGCATATTCTTAAGATTTTTTTTGCAAGGACTTTTGTTTGAACACCATCTTAAATCTTTCTGAATTATTATCAAAAGTTATACAGTCATATGTTAGGCTGTATTTTTATGCCATGTTTTCCTGACAGTACCCCTAAATTGGAACTCTGCCCAAAAGCCATTTCTTAATTTTAGAAACATTTGCCTTCTGGAAAAGCCGGAAATAAGAAATGATTTTGTTTTCCAAACCAGCAAACTCTTGTTAATTTATATTTAGCAGTCATTCTTTAGCGTTACTCTCTCCTTTTGCATTTTTCTATGAGTAGGCAAAAGGATCTAACAATAAATTGAACACTTTGCCTGGAAATCTTAGGCCTTAGAACATACAATTCATCTTGTCAATTTCCTGGTTTTCCTGTTACTGGATGGATCAGGAAGCTAAACCTTCACCACTGTAACAAGGACCCCCTTCTCTCCAGTTTCCAGTAATATATATATATATATATATATATATATATTTTTTTTTTTTTTTTTGAGTTGGAGTCTCACTCTGTTGCCCAGACTGGAGTGCAGTGGCCGCTCCCAGCCACCGCAGCCTCAACCTGCTGGGCTCTGGCGATCCTTCCGCCTCAGCCTTCTGAGTAGACGGAATTACAGGCGTGTGCTACCACGCCCAGCTGATTTTTTTATTTACTGTAGAGATGAGGTCTCGCTGCCCAGGCAGGTCTCAAACCCACGGGCTCAGGCAATCCACTCACCTCAGCCTCCCAAAGGCGCGGGATTACAGGCTGAGCCACTGAGCCCGACTCAGTGATGTATTTTTCACTCTCCTTTAATCCCTTCTTGAGGGCTTTCAGGTACCTTAGATTCCCTAAGAGCATCTTTTAGACCATTTTGACTTTAACACCTCCATTGAGGTCATTCCAGCTTCCATGCAAAGCTAATACCTGTAATTGATTACAGTAGCACACCTCCTTCAGGTACCAGACTCTATTCCAGTTACTTACTGCTGTGTGAAAAACCATTGCAAAACTTAATGGTTTAAAACAGTAGCATTGATTTTAGCCATGAAACTGAAATTTGAACAGGGCACAGTGGGAGAACACTCATCCCCGCTTTACTTAGCTAGGGCTGCTCAATGGCAAGAGATGAATTCACTGAAGGCTCATTCACTCATATGACTGGTAGTTAATACTACTTGTCAGCTTGGACCTTAGTTGGCCTGTTGGCTCAAATACGATCATGTAGCCTCTCCATATATTCTGGGCATTCTTCCAAAATGTTGGCTGTCACCATTTATCACTCATTCCAAGGATAAGTGTTTCAAGTGAGAGCCAGGTGGAAATTGTATCACCTTTTTTGACCTAACCTTGGGAAACATTTAGCATTACTTCTGCTGCATCTATTCATTAAAAGTGATTTGCTAAGAAGTGATGTTGGTGAAAATGGCCAAGTGAGAAACTCTGAAAATCTGCCCCTCCATAAGATCAGTGTACAAACTGGCAAAAAAAAAAAAAAAAAAGAAGAATCAACTTTTCCAGAACACTAGAAACAAACCAAAGGTTGGAAGGCCCTAGGCTATCACCTTTGACTGACCTTGAGGCTCTGCACAAGCAGAGAGCAAAGGCTAAGGCAGACTGTAAACGGCTGAAAGTGTGCCCCAGCCCCAGCACACACATAAAACTCATCAAAAACAGATTTTTGTTGTTGTTGTTCCAGGCATTTAGGGAAATCTCAGTGCAATTAATCACGATGCCTAGAGACTACAGTGACATCACACAAGGGAGAATAAAGTTCTACAGGTTTCATTCAGAAAAGTTGCTAAACAAACAAGCAAACAATAATTACTACCACAATCAGCAACAACAAACCATAAGGCAAGAGAGATAGTCTGATTCCCTGACTTGCCACATTATATTATTCAATATATCCAATTATCAATACAAAATTACAAGAAATGCAAAGAAGCAAGAAAGAATGACCCATACTCAGGGAAAAAAGTAATCAACAGGAAATGTCAAGAAGACATCTAAATAACTAAAGAAAAGTGTGAGAATAATGTCCAGAATTAGAGACTATCAACAAAGAGATAATTTATTAAAAGGAAACAAATAGAAATTCTAGAGTTGGAAAGTGCAATAACTGAAATGAAAAATTTACCAGAAGGGTTCAACAACAGGATTTGAGCTAGCAGAGGAGAGAATCAGAACAGGTCAATTGAGATTATCCAAGCTGTGGAAGAGAAAGGAAAAAAAATTAAGAAAGGCAAGCAGAGGCTCAGGGACTTGTGAGATAATATCAGTCGTACCAATGTAAGCATAGTGGGATTTCTGGAAGGGGAGAAGAGTGAGAAGGGGGAAGAAAGAATATTAGAATTAATGCTCAATAATTTCTCAAAGTAGATGAAAAATGTCATCTACACATTCCCAAAAATTCAATATATACCAAGTAAGATAAAGAGATCTCCACCTGGACATATAATCAAACTCTTAAAAGCTGAAGAGGAAATTTTGAAAGCAACAAGAGAAAAGTGTCTCTTTTGAACAGTATTATTCAAGTTTTTTTATTTCCTTGTTGATCTTCTGTCCAGTTTATGCATGATTAAATGCAGAGTACTGAAGTTTCCAACTATTATTTTTGAATTGTCTATATCTTCCTCTAATTCTGTCTGTTCCTGGTTCATGTATGTTGAGGTTCTGTCACATACAAGGGATCCTCAATAAAATTAACAGCTGATTTCTCCTCAGAAACCATGAAGGCCAGAAGACAGTGGGATGACACAATCAAAATTCGGGGGGGGCAGGGAACACCTGCTAACCAAGAATTTTATATCTGGCAAAACTATTCATCAAGAATGAAGGAGAAATTAAAACACTCCACAAAACAGAAAGTATGTTGCTATCAGACCTTCCCTATAAGAAATGCTGAAGGGAAGCTTTTAGCAGAAAAGATAAAAATACACAATCCAACCATATACTGTACACAGGTGGCTCACTTTAGAATCAAACATACAAACAAGAGTAAAGGATGGAAAAAGATATTCTATGCAAACAATAACCAAAATAGAGCAAAAGTGGAGATACTAATGTCAGATATAAAAAACTTTAAGAGAAAACTTGTAGTAAAGACAATGAAGAATAAAAGGTCAAGACATCAAGAATATATAACAATTATTAACATATAAATATATACAACTGAACCTCAACAAACATGAAGCAGGAACAGACAGAACTGGAGGGAGATGTGGGCAATTCAAAAATGATAATGGACATTTCATCACCCTACATTTAATCATGCATAAACAACTAGACAGAAGATCAACAAGGAAATAAGAAACTTGAACAACACTGTAAGCCAGCTAGATCTCACAGACATCTATAGAACACTCCACTCAACAACAGAATACACATTCTTCTCCAGTACACATTCTCCAAGATAGACCATATGTTAGACCACAAGTCTCAAAAAATTTCAGAAAAATGAAATCATACAAAGTATGTTCAACAATGGAATGAATTTAAAAATAATAGAAAAAATGGGAAATTCACAAATATGTGGAAATCATACTTCTAAATAATCAGTCAAAAAATCATAACTAAATGTTGATTCTTTGGAAGAAAATCAACTAAATTGACAAGGCTCTAAATAAATTGAGAGAGAGACAGAGAAAAAGTTCTCAAATTACTAAAAATAGAACTGAAGGGATATTATTAGTGACCTTACATATAAAAAGGATTATAAGTAAATACTATGGGCAATTGTATGCCAACTAACTAGATAACTAAATGAAATGGATAATTTTCTACAAATACATAAACTACTGAAACCGATTCAGTAAGAAATAGAAAGCATTAGTAGATCTATAGTAAAGAGATTGAGTTAGTAATCAAAGAACTCCCGACAAAGAAAGGTCAAGGATCAGATGACTTCACTGGTGAATTCTTCCAAACATTAAAAAAACAAATGAACACAAATTATTCCCACACTCTTCCAAAAAGTAGAAGTAGATGAAATACTTCATAACTCATTCTATTATGCCAGTATTACTTTGATATCAAGGACAAAGACATTGCGAGAAAAATCAACAGACCATTATTCATTATAAATATAGATTAAAAAATCCTCAGTAAGATACTTGCCAATCAAATTGAGCAGCATATAAGGAGAGTTACTTACCATGACCAGGTGGAATTTATCCCAGGTATGGGAAGTTCAAAATATGAAAATCAATATATTATACCATATTAATAGAATGAAAGAGAAGAAACACATAATCATCTCAATAGATGCAGAAAATACCATTTGACAAAATCCAACATTCTTCTGTGATAAAACACTCAACAAACTAAGAATATGAGGGAACTTCCTCAACCTGATAAAGGGCATCTATGAAAAACCAACAATTAACTTCATATTTATTGGTGAAATATTGAACACTTTCCTCTAAGATCAGATCAAGGATGTCTGGTCTCACCATTTATATTTATATTGTACTGGAAAAGCAATTAGTGTAAGAAAAAGAAATAAATGCCATTCCAATTGGAAAGAGAGAGGTAACTATCTGTAGATGGTATAATCCTATATATATATAAAATCCTAAATATATATATAATCCTAATAATATAAAATAATATATACATAAAATCCTAAACCAATCTATGAAAAATTATTAGAGCTAATAGATGAGCTCAGCAAAGTTGCAGAATACAAGATTAATATGCAAAAATCAATTATATTTTTATACATTAGCAATAAGAATGAAATTTTTAAAAAATTCAATCTACTATAGCATTAATAAATATAAAATACTTAGTAATAAATTTAACCAAATAAATGCAAGATATATACACTGCAAATGACAAAACATTATTGAAAGAAATTAAGAAGACCTAAATAAATGGAAAGATGTACGGTGTTCTTGGATTCAAAAAGAATATTGTTTAGATGGAAGTGCTCTCCAAAATAATCTACAAATTCGATAAAATTCTCTGAAAATTCCTAATTTGGAGAAATTTTCCATATTTTGTCTATGAAAATTTCTTTTGCAGAAATGGGTAAACTGATCCTAAAATGTATATGAAAATGCAAGGAAACCCTGAATATCCTAACAATTTTTAAAAAGAACAAAGTTGAGGAATATACAAGTCCCAATTTCAAAACTTTCTTCACAGGTACAGTAATCACCAGGGTGATTCTGGCATAATGATAGACATATAAATCCATGGAATAAAATGGAGAGTTCAAAAACAAAGAAATACATAAATTTTCAACAAGGGTGCCAAAATCATTCAATGGAGAAGGAATAGTCTCTTCTACAAATGGCGCTGAGACAAGTAGCTGACCTCATCCAAAATGCAAAAGAATGAATTTAGGTCACTATCTCACACCATATGCAAAAAATTAACTCGAAATGGATTAACAACCTAAGTGTTGTAAGAGCTAAAACTTTAAAACCTGTTAAAAGGAAACATAGATGTAAATCTTTCTGGCTTTGGATTAGGCAACAGTTTCATAGCTATGACAACAAAATATAAGCAACAGAAGAAAAAATAGATAAATTGGACTTTATGAAAATTAAAAGCTTTACATCAGAAAACACTATCAAGAAAGTAAAAAACAATCCAAAGAATGGAGAAAGTATTTAGTACCCAGGACATATAAAGAACACTCACACTTTAATTATAAATTAACAAATAACCTAATATTAATGCAAGCAAGGGATTTGAATAGACATTTCTCCAAAGAAGATATACAAATGGCCAGTAAGCACATGGACAGATTCTCAACATCATCAGGCATTAGGAAAACGCAAACCAAAACTGCAGTGAGAACTACTTTATACCCACTAGGATGAATGCAATAAAAAAGACAAGACGAGGCCGGGCTCGGTGGCTCAGCCTGTAATCCCTGCACTTTGGGAGGCTGTGGTGAGTGGATTGCCTGAGCCTGCGGGTTCGAGACCCGCCTGGGCAACTTGGCGAGACCTCATCTCTATAATAAATCAAAAACTAGCTGGGTGTGGTAGCGCGTGCCTGTAGTTCCAGCTCCTTGGAAGATTGAGGTGGAAGGATCACCGGAGCCCAGCAGGTCAAGGCTGCGGTGGCCAGGAGCGTGCCACTGCACTCCTGTCTGGGCGAGAGTGAGACTCCAAACAAAACAAACAAACAGAAAAAACGATAGAGGTGTTGGAAGGATGTGGAGAAGTTGGAACCTTCATATATTGCTGGTGTTAATTGGTGTAGCCATTCTGGAAGACAGTTCCTCAAAATGGAAGAATTGAAAACATTCACATGAAAATTTGTATTTGAATTTTCATTGTAGCATCATTCATAATATCCCCAAAGTGGAAATAACATACATCAAATGATGAATAAACCAAATCTGGCATATCTGTACAATGAAATGATATCTATAAGAAGGAACCAAGTTTTGTTTTTGTTTGTTTGTTTTTGAGTCAGTGTCTCATTCTGTCAAACCAGACTGGAGTGCAGTGGTGCGATCACGACTCAACACAGCCTCAAACTTCTGAATCCTCCCGTTTCAGCTTCCACAGTAGCTAGGACTACAGGCACATGCCATCACACCGACTAATTGTTTTTTATTTTTTGCTTTTTGTAGAGACGAGTTCTCACTGTATAACCCAGGCTGGAGTAAACCAGGTGTTGATACATGCTTCAATGTGAATGAACCTTAAAAACATGATGCTAAGTGAAAGAAACCAGACATGAAAGACCAGATACTGTATGATTCAGAGTATGAAATTTCCATAATAGACAAATCCATAAAGACAGAAAGTAGATTAGTGGTTGCCAGAGAATGAGGAATAGGTAGGAGTAGGGGGAAATGGAGAATGACTGCTCACAGACGTGGAATTTCTTTTTGGTGTTAAAGTGATGTTCTGAAATTAGATACTTGTAAAAGGTGCACATCATTATTAGTATGCTAAAAAACCCCACTGAATTGTATACTTTAAAATTGCAAATTTTGTGCATATGAATTGCATCTCAATTTTAAAAATTACAAAGATGAAAATAAAAAATGAGTTGCTATATATCAACCTACATTCAAGGGTAGAGAAATTAGGGTTCACTTTTTAGTGGAAGAAATGCCAGAGAATTTTCTAGGCAAACCTTTCCAAACCACACATACTACATACCCATCAGAATGGCTGAAATGAAAAAGACTGGTGAGGCCGGGCTCGGTAGCTCAGCCTGTAATCCCAGCACTTTGGGAGGCCGAGGTGAGTGGATTGCCTGAGCCTGCGGGTTTGAGACCCGCCAGGGCAACTTGGTGAGACCTCATCTCTACAATAAAAATCAAAAATTAACCGGGCGTGGCAGCGCGCGCCTGTAGTTCCAGTGACTTGGAAGACTGAGGTGGAAGGATCACCGGAGCCCAGCAGGTCCAGGCTGCAGTGGCCGGGAGCGTGCCACTGCACTCCAGTCTGGGTGTGAGTGAGACTCCAAACTCAAAAAAAAAAAAAAAAGACGATAAATATTGGCAGAGATATGCAGCCCCCAAAACTCTCACACATTGCTGGTGAGAATGTAAAAGAATCCCACCACCTTGGAAACATTTTGGCTGTTTTCATGTTAAACATGTTTACCATGACCAGTGGCATAGTTACCATAACAATCACATTCCTAGGTATTTACCCAAGAGAAACAAGACATATTCACACAAGAACTTGTACATAAGTATTTACAGCAGCTTTATTCATTATAGCACAAACCTGGAAATGACCCAAATGTTCATTGACAGGAATGAGTAAACAAACAATGGAATATTACTCAGCAATAAAATGAATGAACTACTGATACATACAAAAACACAAATTTTTTAAAAAGACTGAATGAAAGAAGCCAGGCACAAAACATAGGAGATCGTTCCGATTTATATGAAACTATAGAAAAGACAAATACAATGTGTAATGACATAAAGCAAATCGGTGACTCTCAGGGGTGGTGTTCATTGTGAAGGGACGCAGGGAAACGTTTTTTGTTTTGTTTTGTTTTGTTTTCGAGTTGGAGTCTCACTCTGTAACCCAAACTGGAATGCAGTGGCCGCTCCCGGCCACCGCAGCCTTGACCTGCTGGGCTCCGGCGATCCTTCCGCCTCCGCCTTCCAAGGAGCTGGAATTACAGGCACGCGCTACCACGCCCGGCTAATTTTTGATTTATTGTAGAGATGAGGTCTCACCCAGTTGCCCAGGCGGGTCTCGAACCTGCGGGCTCAGGCAATCCACTCACCTCAGCCTCCCAAGGCGCGGGATTACAGGCTGAGCCACTGAGCCCGGTTTAGGGAAACGTTTTTGTGTGATGAAATGTTCTGGACTTTGTTTGTGGTGGTAGTACACAAATTTGTCAAAACACATAGAAATACACACTTGAATTGATACATTTTACTCTATATATTAAATCCATATTTTAAATATATATAAACATATATATGAAGAGGGGGCCAAAAAAACCCCTCAATTATTTTTTGAAGGGCAGGCCCTTTGTAGTACAGACTTCTCCTGCTAGATAAGTGTTCTAGGAACCCACTGGCATTGGTGTACCAGCTAGTGTTGTTGTGAGAGGCTGCATTAGGCTTCAGTGAATTTGATTTTTGGAGATTCTTTCAAGCCATTTGCCCATTTCATCATGGGTGATTTATGAGTGTACCTGCTCACACCCACGCTGAGTGTTCAATAGTTCAATAGCTGAGCCACCGAGCCCGGCAGGTAATTTTATTAAGACACAAGTCATATCATTTATCTACCCAAAATCCTCCACTGACTTTCATTCTCACTTCTATTGAAAGCCAAAATAAGCCGGGCTCGGTGGCTCAGCCTGTAATCCCGCGCTTTGGGAGGCTGAGGTGAGTGGATTGCCTGAGCCCGCAGGTTCGAGACCCGCCTGGGCAACTTGGCGAGATCTCATCTGTACAATAAATCAAAAAATTAGCCAGGCGTGGTAGCGCGTGCCTGTAGCTCCAGCTACTCGGAAGGCGGAGGCGGAAGGATCGCCGGAGCCCAGCAGGTCGAGACTGCGGTGGCCGGGAGCGGCCACTGCATTCCAGTCTGGGCGACAGAGTGAGACTCCAACTCAAAAAGAAAAAGAAAGCCAAAATAAACCAATTTATACAATAGCCCATAAGTCTTTATGCCATCTGCCTCAACCCTCCATCCCGGTTTCTGTCTGCTTCCTCTTCTACTAATTTCCTTTGTTGTTCTGGTGCAGGCATTCTGGCCACTTTATTCCTCTCTGAACATATCAGACACAGTCTGTTAAAAGGTAAACTGAGGCACAGTACTTTTTTTTTTTTTTAAGTTTATTTGAACAAATAGCGTTGCATGAATCAAGAAGCTTCAACTGAAGGTGATTTCAGGCTCCACTAAAGGAATGCAAAATAAAAAAATAAATTAATCTTTTAGAGGGCAAGCACAGAAGTTAATATAGAAAATATTTGTATTGGTTACAGTTGCCTTCTTTGGTCTAACCTGCTAGAAAGTCCCTCGTTATTTAACTGTAAATTAGTTGGCAGCTTCTGCTTGGTTAGCTTTGTCATTTTTCTTTAATATAGGTATTTACAAGAAATAGCTCAAGTTAGGTATCCCTTATGTTTGCAAATTAAGCAAGGTTAATATCACTCATGGGACCTAACTGGCTTTGTCTGCTCAGGAATTCTTCAGGCTTGGTCTCCATTTTAATTCCTGTCTCATGACCTGTAACATGCTGTTCCCTTTGCTTTGAATGCTTTTCCTGACATCTCTACGTGGTTTTCTTTCTCACCTTCAGATCTTTATTCATATGTCACTTTTTCTGTGAGGCCTAACCTGACCACCTTATTTAAAATTGCAAGCCCTTCTCTCAGAGTTTTGAGGAAAATTTGACAATCTGGGAAGACGTTTTTTAAACAAAGTATATAGTAAATAATATAAAAAGAATTGTTAGGGTTTGTTTTTTTTCTTTCATAAAGGAAATGTTAGTCTGGGTTCTGCTCAGCATCTAATCGTTGGGGCTCAAATTAGTAAATAGCTCAGTTTGCTATATCAGATGCCACTGATAAACTCTTAGCAGCCTCAAAAAGTTTCACAGCATTTGAAAACTTCGAGGTGAGAACAACTGGGTTTTTTGCTTGTTCTGTTTTGTGTCGGGATCTTTGTCGCCCAGGCTGCAGTGTAGTGGCACGATCATGATGATCTCGGCTCATGGCTGCCTTGACCTCCTGGGCTTAGGTGATCTTTCCACCTCAGCATCCTGAATAGCTAAGACTACAATTGTAGAGAAGAGCTTTGGCTGTGTTGCCCAGGGTAGTCTCAAACTCCTGGGCTCCAGCATTTGGCTCTCCTTGGCCTCCCAAAGTACTGGGATTACAGATGTGAGCCACCGCACCCAACCAGAACAATTATTTAATAGTGAAGTGGAACTGTCTCTGAAAGTCACCAATACTATGTTCATGGTGGCCCACTCGTGGGAGACCAAGGATTTCCATGCCATATAGATTGGGTGAAAGTTGGGCTGTTACTTCCAAGAGCATAATTGGATCAGAGACCACTTTTTGAAAACAAAAAACGCTCTCAACATATTTATAACTAAAAAAAGCTGTTTGCAACAGAATTTGTCCTTCCTCCTCCCCCTCCTCCAGAGCTCTCAACAGCAGTTAACAGATGCTCAAAAAATGAAAATATAAAACCTCCGGGGACTGTTTGAACCTCAACAACAAAAAAACCCTGAAATGTTGGAAATATTAGAGAACTCCTTTGCCGTTTATTGTAACAAAAGATCTGTCAAGACCAGATTCTCCATGGAGACTGAGAATAAGATTAGGTCTAAGGCCAGCTGAGAAAAAAAAAAGAACTTTTTTTTTGTTTTTTTTTGAGTTGCAGTCTCACTCTGTCACCCAGGCTGGAGTGCAGTGGCACGCCCTCGGCCACTGCAGCCTTGACCTGCTGGGTTTAGGCAATCCTTCCGCCTTAGCCTTCCAAGTAGCTGGAACTACAGGTGTGCGCCACCACACCCAGCTAATTTTTTGATTTACTGTAGAGACGAGGTCTCACTGAGTTGCCCAGGCTGGCCTTGAACTCTCGGGCTCAGGCACTCCTTTCGCCTTGGCCTCCCAAAGTGCTGGGATTACAGGCTGAGCCACCACGCCCGGCCAAAAGTACTGTTAAGGGAATATTTTATATGAGTGGTTTCTAAAGTGCTCATAATTTCTCAGCTTCTTCCTCTGACTCGAATAAAGTAAGATGCATTCTCAAAGATATGTTATTCTCAGAAGACAGGATCTCCTTCTCAGGAAAAGGAGGGGCCCAGAATTGCTATGGCAGGAGTTATCAGCCTGTTTTGGAATGAAGAGTTATTGAGTGCAAGTGGGGGGGTCCTTCATCTGACAGTGACCTGCAAAGGGTAAAAGAAGAGGGATAGGAGGGAAAGAGGCCCAGTGGCTCCCACCTGTGGCAACTTGGTGAGACCTTGTCTCTACAATTAAAAAATAAAAAAATTAGCCAGGCATGGTGGCACGTGCCTGTAGTTCCAGCTACTTGGGAGGCTGAGGCAAAGGATTGCCTGAGTCCAGCAGGGCGAGGCTGTGGTGGCTTGTGATAGTGTCACTGAACTCCAGCTTGGGCGGCAGAGTGAGACTCCAACTCAAAAAAACAACAAAATATTAGGCCAGACGCTGTGGTTCACGCCTATAATCCCAGCACTTTGGGAGACCGAGGTGAGAGGATTGCCTGAGTCCATGATTTCAAGACCAGCCTGGACAACTTGGCGAGACCTCATCTCTACAATAATCAAAAAATTAGCCAGGCATGGTGGCTCATGCCTGTAGTTCTAGCTACTTGGAAGGCTGAGGTGTGGAAGGATCGCCTGAGCCCAGCAGGTGGAGGCTGTGCTGGCCATGAGCATGCCACTGCACTCCAGCCTGCGTGACAGAGTGAGACTCCGACTCAAAAAAAAAAAAAAAAAATTAAGTTCAAAGTGTTGTCTTTCCTGACCACTTCATTAAATATACTTTTATTAGCACCACGCTCTAACCAACTGAGCTAACAGGCCACCTTTGTTAAATATACTTTTAAATGAATTAAATTCATCTTCAAATAGAGATAAAGATATTTATATTCCTTCTTTTCAAATTTTTATGTCTTATTTTTTTTCTTGTCTTATTGTTCTGGCTAGGAGCTCCTGTACAATGTTGAAAGAAGAGTGGACATTGTTGCCTTATTCTCAATCTTAGGAAGAAAACATTCAATGTATCACCATTATGTATGAGGCTTAGCTGTTTTTTTATAGGGACTATAGCTCTAGTCTGCTGAAAATATTTACTATTAATGGGTGTTAAATTTTATTAAATCCTTTTTCTGTATTTATTCAGATGTTAAAATGATTTTTCTTATTTATTAATATACTGAATTAGGGAGGCCCAAACTTTACCTCTATGATGACCACTTGTATACCTAATCCTGAATTGTATCCCACATCTTTAAAATTAAAAATTTATATATATACTGAATTATAGCCATGTTGTTCAATACAGTTGAAAACTGGGCATAGTGGCTCACGTCTGTAATCCCAGCACTTTGGGAGGCCAAAGCAGGAGGATGACTTGGGCCCAGGAGTTCAAGATCAGCCTGGGAGACATAGTCTTATCTCTACAAAGAATAAAAAAATTAGCCATGTGTGATGGTGTGCATCTGTAGTCCCAGCTACATGGGTGGTTGAGGTGGAAGGATCGCCTGAGCCCAGGAGGTCTAGGCTGCAGTGAGCCGTATCTTGCCACTGCACTCCAGCCTGGGTGACAGAGTGAGACTCTGACTCAAAGAAAAAGAAAAGAAAATGCAGTTGACCCTTGAACATCAGGAGTATTAGGGGTGCTGACTTCCCACCCCTGTATGGTTACAAAATTCATGTACAACTTTTGATTTCCCAAAAACATAATTACCAATAGCCTATTGTTAATCAGAAGTATTGGTATTACCGATACCATAAGCAGTCAATTAACACATATTTTATATGTTATATGTGTTATATACTGTATTCTTACAATAAAGTTAGCTAGAGAAAATATTATTAAGAAAATCATAAAAAAGAAAATGTATTTACTATTCATTAAATGGAAATAGATCACCATAAAGGTCTTCATCCTCATCATCTTCACATTGGGTGGAAGGAGGAAGAGCAGGAAGGGGGGGATTGGTCTTGCTGTCTCGGGGTGGCAGAGGTGGAAGAAAATCTGCACGTATGTGGACCTTTGTAGTTCAGACCTGTGTTGTTCAGAGGTCAACTGTATAAAGGCTTAAAGATTAATCATATATCTTTCTGTTACCTTTCTGATGGTTGTAGGATCTGTGGTGATAGCCCCTCTTTCACTTCTGATATTTTTAATTTGTGTTTTCTCTTTTTCATTGATAAATTTAGCTAGAGGTTTACTAATATTATTAAATCATCTCAAAGGACAAAAACTTGATTTGTTAATTTCTCTATTGTTTTATTTCTCTATGTTATTGACTTCTGTTTTTGCCTTTATTGTTTACTTCATTATTTCCTAAATAAAACTATTTACTCTAGACTTAATGTGCTTATCTTTTCCCAGCTTTCTTTTTTTTTTTGAGTTGGAGTCTCACTCTGTTACCCAGACTGAAGTGCAGTGGCCGCTCCCGGCCACCGCAGCCTTGACCTGCTGGACTCCAGCCATCCTTCCGCCTCAGCCTTCCAAGTAGCTGAAACTACAGGCACGCGCCACCATGCCCGGCTAATTTTTGATTTATTGTAGAGATGAGGTCTCGCCAAGTTGAGGCAATCCACTCACCTCAGCCTCCCAAAGCGCTGGGATTACAGGCTGAGTCACCGAGCCAGGCTTTTTCCCAACTTTTTAATGGGTACATTTAGATAACTGATTTTATACCTTATTTTCATTATCACTTAATACAAGATATCTTTATTTTTCTTTGTGATTTTTATCTTTGACCTATGGCTTAATAGAAGTATGTTTCTTAATTTTCTAAGACATGGGGGATTTTTTGAATATTCCTGACTTCATTCTTTTGTGGTCAGAAAACGTACTTTGTATTATTTCAGTTTATTCAAACTTAGTGAGACATATTTTATGGCCTAGCATATGGTCTATCTTGGTGAACATTTTATGTGCCCTTGAACATAATGTATATTCTATTGTTGGGTATAGTATTATATAAATGTCAATTGTGTCAAGACAGTTGATTGTGTTGTTCAGCTCTTCTTAATAATTTGGAGGGGTCTAGTTGTTGGGAGGCATTAAATCTCTAATTATATTTCTAAATTACCTATTTCTCTGTTTAGTTCTGACAGTTTTTGCATAATGTATTTTGAAACTCTGGTTTGAATATATACACACATCACTTTAATGTCATTCTGATGAATTGGCCCTTTTATTATAATGAAATATTACCCATTATCTCTGGCAACGATGCTTTTTTTGAAGTCTATTTTGGTCTGATATTACTTAATATAGTAATTCCAGCTTTTATATGTTTACTGCTTGCACAATATATATTTTTCATCCTTTAATTTCAAACTTGTACCTTTGTGTTTAAATGTTGTGTCACTGTTCTAGACACCATATGGTGGGATATTTTGTTATTTATTGCTATGTCATAAACTACCCCAAATCTTAGAGGCTTAAAACAACCACCAGTTCATCTCTCAAGATTCTTTGGGTCAAGAATTTGGGCAAGACTTGACTGAGCAGTTGAGGGTTATTCACTTGGCCAGATCCACCTTGAACTGAGCTGGAAGGTCAAAAAAGCTTTTTCAAGTGACTGGGTCAGGCTTTCTCCTAGTGTGATGTCCTCAGGGCATCTGAATTTCTTACAGGATACCTAACTTCTAAGAGGGAGTGTCATCAGTTATTCTAAGTTCACATGTCCCTTTTTCTTCCTTGTGAACAGAAACTTAATTTTTTTCAGGTGATTTAGTTTCAGGCATGGTGTACCTTAGGGGAAGCTGTGTTCCTCTGTATTCCCAGAGAATGGCTATACATCAGTTTAATAATCCAATCACGATTAATCTCTTCCTCTCCTTTTGCCGGCCACTGGTTTAGAAATAGGCCTGTGACACACCTATGGATGAAGCTTGAGGTAGAGTCAGAAAATGGGCTTCTGGGAAAATGTTCTAGAAGTTTTAAAAAGGAACACAATACAGAAATGTCCCCTTTTTCTGCTGCTGAGTATTATCTACATTTAACACTGGAAACCGTGAGGCCATATTGCCACCATGAAGAAAGAGCCATAAAAGGACAAATAGACATGCTGAGATGACCAATGAGAAATACAGAAAAAGCCTGGGTCCTTTATGATGCTGCTGAGATACTAAATCAGTCAACCCTGGAACCACAAGATCTCTGACCTTCTGCTTTGCGAAATAACACAACAGTCCTTTTTCACTTCTAGCCAAAATCGTTCTGAAAGTCTCAAGAGGAAGATGTTAAAATGAAAGTGAAACTGGATCCAGAGCTAACCCTCTATTAATAAATACTGTTATTTTATGATGAGTTTTTAGAGGGAATATGCTTAATACATTAAAATCTATAGTGTAAGTTACAAATTACAGCAAAACACAATCTGTGAATTTAAACTTTTACATATGAAATTAAAAATCACCAGGCTTGGTGGCTCAGCCTGTAATCCCAGTGCTTTGGGAGGCCGAGTTGAGTGGATTGCCTGAGCCCGTGGGTTCGAGACCCACCTGGGCAACTTGGCCAGACCTCATCTCTACAATAAATCAAAAACTAGCCGGGCATGGTAGCGCGCGCCTGTAGTTCCAGCTACTTGGAAGGCTGAGGCTGAAGGATTGCCAGAGCCCAGCAGGTCGAGGCTGTGGTGACCGGGAGTGGCCACTGCACTCCAGTCTGGGTAACAGAGTGAGACTCCAACTCAAAAAGAAAGAAATTAAAAATCAAAGAAAAAATTATTTTCGTCTTCCAAATGGCATCATTACTGTGGAACTGCTGCCGCCAATAGACCTGACACTGCATAGGTAAGACTCATGTTGTCAGAAAAGGTTATCTCGCAGTTAAAAGTATGTTGACTAGGCTGGGTGCGGTGACTCACGCCTATAATTCCAGCACTTTGAGAGGCCGAGGTGAGAGCATTGCCTGAGCCCACGGGTTCGAGACCAGCCCCGGCAACTTGGTGAGCCCTCATCCCTACAATAAACAAAAAATTAGCTGGGTGTGGTAGCACGTGCCTGTAGATCCGGCTACTTGGAAGGCAGAGGCAGAAGGATCGCCGGGGCCCAGCAGGTCGAGGCTGCGGTGGCCGTGATTGTGCTACTGCATTCCAGCCTGGGCGACAGAGCAAGACTCCGACTTGAAAAAGTATGGTGACTAATATCACATCTTTCAACATTTTAGTCAAATCACAGATTTGGGTGTAAGGATTCATAACTGGTCGTAAAGACAGAACATGTAAGAGAAACCTAAAAGAAGCTTCAAATGACTTAGATCTTAGCCCAGTGCTGTCACACCTGTCACAACTAATGCTATGCCTTCATCACAAATATTTTCTATTTGTTGATAGTCATATCCCTATAATTGGCCTAATTTAATAAGGTACATAAATAGGTATTTTGATAAGTACACCCATTCTTTTGGCTTCTACAAAAAAGTAAATTTTAAGGTACTGAGACCAATGTATGATTTTCCCCACTTTTTATCTTGCCTTGCCAAGTCAAGATATTAATTAGAAGCATCATTTATCATCACTTTTATAGAAGAAAATAATAGACATCTCAAAAGGATATAATCTTAGACTTTTAAAAGATTAAATTTTGCTTTGTAAAATCACATTAACTTAATTTTGTTCATATAGTTACCCCAGACAGATGAAATTTCTCTGTGGATTGGTATTTGCCTTCAGACAGGCCACATGAAAATCATTAATTTCAATTACTTCCTTCCAAATCTATTATAAACTGGAAAGTGTTTATTTTTATCTTTCTATACTTAAAAATAGCTTTTTTTTGTTATATTTGTGAGAACCCCAAAACATGTAAGACTTGTCCCCCAACTTTGATTTGTTGGTGTTTTGGCTGGGTCATAAGCTACATCACCCAGAATCAGGCAAATCTTGTATTCTCTGCATCAAGTGTTTTATGTTTATTGAAGTCCGAATGCCAGTGGATTTTTTTAGGTTTGCCTTAATTTCTCTCTGGTCTCAACCTCATGTGTCTTTACTAATTGGCAGCCAGTTAGCAACGCTGGGTTTCATGGTGCTAGAAAGCCAGAGGTGTAGTTTTGCAAGGGGTGAAGCTAATCAAAGGCCATACGAGGCAATTACAGGAGAGCGCGAAGATTTCAGCATCCTGTGAATAGGAGCCCAACTCCATGTGGACTCATCTCCTCTGGGGTCTTTTCTTTCTGGCCTCTTACTGAGATTTCTTCTTCTAGCCTTCTTTCAGCAAATGAATGGGGAAGCACTCCTGTCATTTCTGTGTTCTCTGATGTGTCTAGCCCTCAAACTCTGTTCTAAGAATGTCTGAGTTTGACCAGGACCATAAAGTGATTATGTTCTCACTACAAGTAGATTGTGAACTAAACGTATCAGGTTGGCAGTCAAGATCAATAGCCTTCCCTCCTTTATTTTTTAAGTAAGTTCCCTTTGGCAGAAGTCATTAACATATATTCTGTCCATCTCAACTTGGCATAGAATACAGAGTTTTCTGGACTCGTCTACTTGGCAAAACTAGCTTCAATCCATTACTAATTTTGCTCAAGAAGAAATACTCTTGATTTAAAAAAATACACTGATCAGTGTTTGAAAGTTTTAAAATGATCAAGTAAAGAGAGAAGTGTTGAAACCAAAACTAAACACTGATCTCCCCCAACACACGTTCAAGGTACCTATACATAATTTTCAAGCCTTCCTTTTTACTACAAACAAGTCAACACAGGAAAGCGGAAGCGGACTAATAGTTCTATCACAATTTCATAATTAGGACTCTTGGAGAGCCAATATATTTTGGTTTCCTCCCAACTTTTTTTTTTTCTTGTGAGCCAGTTTTATAATAAATAACATTTTAAACATTTTCCTCCCAAAGTGCTTCTCCGCAAGTGTCTTTCCTAAATGGTATATCAGGTCTCAGTTTGGATAACTGATAATGCTAACTTCCACTTTACTTAACATGCAAACCTAGGTGTTGAAGCCCTGATGCACATCTAAGAAATGGGCTGCTTCTTACATATACTCAGTGAGATTTCGGAACACGATTGTCAGGAAATACAAGCAATCCCTGAAACTTTTTCCCCCTGGGTTATCAGAGTCCGAGACAATTGATGACATTACATTGGCCGTTCATTTTAGATTCGTGGAGCCCACAAAAATCAATAGTTTTCCATTATCAGGTCCAGATGGGTCACTAGTCTGTCAATGAGCTGTTACACTTGCTGTACAGGGGTGAGCCTGGCCAGTCAATTGCTGCTGACAAGAGGAAAACATGCTGACAGCCACGGGAACAAGTCAGAACACAGATTTGCACTTCAGTTTGCCGTCCAAAGAGTCTCAGAGCAAGGCTATTTTCAAGACACAAGGCACACTCCCCGAGAGGTGGGGGAGGGGAGCCTACCACCCCAGGGGTTTGTAGCACAAGTGCCTAAGGGCCTGTCCTGGCTCCAGGCAACCATCTCTTGTACAGGCTATCTGCAGTGACCGCCTTTGTTAGTAAGAAGGCATGTATCTGCCGAATTGTCCTCAACACATGATTGTACCCAGAGTAAGATTAGGAGAAAGAAACGCGACTTTTACTACCACTGATCTAGATGAAACCACACATATCTTGGGAAATATAAAAAGTTCAAGAGGAAGACAATGGGCTAAAGGCACCAAATCTGAACAAATATGACTAAATATGTTGCAAGTGAGTATTGACTGAAGACAGAAGTTTCTCTGGTGTTGGTACATAGGCCTCTCCCTTGTTTCCTCATCACTTACAACATTATCTATACTTCGAGCTCAACATAATATAATTCACCAAACTGGGCAGCTCTGACGATGTCTGAGCCATAGCCCTCTGTCTGATGCAGTGGGCTGAGCAAGGGGAACTGAGGTCTAGTCTTGTCCTGTCCATAATTAGGAAGTGGGAGTACACAGTGGTGAGCTTGGACACGTATCTTAATTTCCTACCTTCATAAAAATGGAGACATGCTTGCCTTACCTGTGTTACAAGGTTGTGTCATGGGATTCAAAATGAGATCAGTTGAGAGCGAATTCTGTCCAGGTAAAGGACTGTGTGTGTGTGTGTGTGTGTGTGTGTGTGTGTGTGTGTGTGTGTTGCTCTCAAAGCTATCCCTGCAACAAGAAGTGTGTAAGCAACTGAAGGAAGTTCTGCTCCAGAATAATCCATTTTTGGTCTAGACTGAATGCTCTCATTAGTTGAATACATGAATAATCTCTAAAGACCATCATGAGTGAATGGAAGAATTTAGAGGATAGCTCAGAAGTCCTAGTGGGTTTTGTGGCTGTCCTTAACTCATACAGAAGCTGATTAAGATACTGGCAGAGTGGACACACACCATCTGGGGCATCATGCATTTGTGTAGCATTCTGGTCTCCTCACCCTTATTTGATTTCAGACATCAAACTCAAGAGCTCAAAAGATAAATATTTTGAATTTATTTCAATATTATGATTTTTAATGTTCCACTTTTATTAATATCTTTCAAGTATTAAATTGAAGCCTTTTTTCCCCAATGCCTCCAGTCCTAGGTTGGAATCTTTTGGAAGTCAACACTCACTTGAGCTCCATCATCAAAGCCGGTAATCAACTGTATTACTGGAAGCCAACTAGCTAGGGTTTTTTTTTAATACTACCAAAAAAATCATTTTCTTTAAAAAGTAGTTTTAACAAGAGCAAATTTGCTGGTAATTAGATGAACCAGTCTTATGTCTTCCAGCACTTGGAAGCATGAAATTCATCAGAACTCTCATAGCATTAATTAAAAAGAATTTATGTTTTTTTAATAAAATGCTTCATGTTTTAGCTCCTTTATTCCTCCACCAAATGTGATTATGTGGGGGCTGAAGGGAATTCAGGTTAATATGTTGACACACTTAACAATGCAGGGTCATGTTGCACAATACGCTTCACTGGTTTGGTTCAGTACACCCCCTGACAAGGCCTAATCATCCCCTGCCCTAAAGGCAGAGGGAAAGAGAGGATTTTAATTACTGCTCTGTATGCAAGTTTGCCAGCATTAAATTGAGACATAATTAGGCCTCTGAATTTTAATAATTGTCCTAGCTAATTGGGCAGACAAGTACGTTATACAGCATGCGGTGATTAGATAATTAGTATTTCCAAATGACAAAATTGGGCTCTTGATTACAAATTCTACATAAAGGGGGAAAAAGGTAGCAAGCAAATCTTTACAAGTCTATTAAGGGAGAGTTTAGCGATGTTGGTAATTTAAAGTCCATTAGGAAGCAACATTTCATTCTCAGAGCGGGTGTCTGGGACAAGGGCCTCTGGCCTGCACTGGCTCCCTCTTAAGGCTCTTCCCCAGGGTGCTCTGCTTTTTCCTTTTTTTTTTTTTTTTTTTTTTTGAGTTGGAGAGTTGGAGTCTCACTCTGTCGCCCAGATTGAAGTGCAGTGGCCGCTCCCTGCCACCGCAGCCTCGACCTGCTGGGCTCTGGCGATCCTTCCACCTCAGCCTTCCAAGTAGCCAGAATTACGTGCTACCATGCCCGGCTGATTTTTTTATTTATTGTAGAGATGGGGTTTCGCTAAGTTGCCCAGGCGGGTCTCGAACCCATGGGCTCAGGCAATCCACTCACCTCAGCCTCCCAAAGCATGAGATTACAGGCTGAGCCACCGAGCCCGGCTGTGCTTTTTCTGATGTCTCCTGCAACCACTCTCTCCCATCACCCCAAAGCTTAGCAACCTTGGGTGAAGTCTCATTGGCTAAATGGCAGGTGATAACTCTGAAAAAGAAATAATGGATGCACTAAGGGTAGAACAGAGAAGAGATCATCTACCTAGGTGGGAGGGAGTATTAGGTATCCACTAAGGCTTTCTCTTGCAAAAGCTGTTCTTTTAATCATCTCCCAGAATTCTCCACTCTCACTGAATCATTAGTGCCACTAATATCTTTTTGGAGGAAGAAAATCTTAAATCAAAATCTTAAATTTCTGAGGTATTTTATTATTGGGATGAAGAGTGTGGGAACTGGATTTTAGGTTATCACTTACTAGGAAGTGTGACCTTGGAAAAATTACTTAATCTCTCGAAGTCTCAGTTTTCTCTTTGGCAAAATGAAGAAACTTCCCCAGTAAGATTGTTGAAAGGATTAAATAAGAAAACACAGATACAGATGTTACCTGACTTAGGATGGTTTGAACTTTTGATGTTTTGGCGTTATGATGGTGCAAAAGCTCCTCGACTTGGGATGGGGTTATGTTCAATATAAATTTAAAATAGTGTTAAGTTGAAAACATACTTTTGACTTACGATCTTTTAAATTTACCATGTGTTTATCACGACAACTTCATCATAAGTTGAAATGCACCCATTTAAAGCACAGTGCCTGACATGGATTAAATGCTCAATACATATTAGCTATTAAATGCAAAATAAAGCAGTAACATTGGAAGGCACAAGGTGATGATGGCTGTGTCTGGCTATGTGCTATGCCAGTCTTCAAATGAAGCAGGGTCCCTAACCCTGTTGCTTTCTGAGAGAGGAACATCATACTCCATTTATGCTGGGGGGTTGGGGGAGGCAGCCCATGGCAGCAGCTGCCTCTGCAACTCAAATGCCCAACCTGATTTCCTTTCTCCCCATTCTTCGAGGGGTGGCACTGCAGATAAGCCCTACTATGCAGAAGTCATGGGGACTGTTAACCTAAAAAGAATGTGGTAGAAATTCTGCATCTCACCCTCACACTTTGTGACTCACTGCATACAAATCACTTTATTACCGCAGAGGCATACTTCTAGCTGCTAAAGTTTTCTCACAATCAATAATCAGTAGGCTAGGATCTAGAGCCATGCTTTTCAGGTAAAAGGAATATTAATTGAATGCAAACCAGAGCCCTTCTAAGAAATGATGGACAAGTTGTTCATGGATGACTGTCTGGTGAAAGTCTATTAGGGGAAAAACTTACACATTCTGGATGTATATTTCTGACCATCGAGGATAAGGAAAATAACATCTCCATGATCTGGTTCAGTCAAGACAGCCTACCAGACTGAACCACCATTTCTTTTGACTTTCTTCGAGCTTTGTGTCATCTCATTTATGAATGATGGAAGAGTTTTCTCTGTGGGTAAACTTTACATCACCCTGACATAATCTCCATAGAACATCATCACTTAAGTAGTGAGAGAGGTCAACAGCTTGAAGCTTGGAGGAGGAAGAAGAAAAGAGAGTTAACATTAAGTGTAGAATACAAATATTCTGTTAGAAGCTTAGAAGCAAAGAGTAAGATATTATTCTCCTAGGTGGGAGGGAAGAGTGACCCTTATATCTAATCTGTATTTAAACAATAGGGAAACCTTTCCTCTGGGGGCTGCGAGCCTCTCTGTAGCTCACAGGGCCGCTGCTCGCGGGGTCACGCGTGGCGAAGAGTCGGGTCAGAGCTCCAGCCCTCATTGCACTTCTAGTGCCAAGACGAAGCATCACTGCGTGGGGGGATAACTGTCATAAGGATTTTTCCCCCCTGCCACATAATGCTGAGCTTCTCTCCCTCTCTTTTTGAAGAAGTGCGTTTATGACTGATCGCTCAACACCTTGTTGGTTCTGATTGCAGAAAACACACCTTATAAATATATGATAACCATCCTGTAATAGAGAGTGTGACAATTTACTTCACAGTGCGTTCCGGGCTGCTAATTGATCGTTTCAGTCCAAGGACGATTTGGAATAAATTATAGCCATCAAAAGGATATCACAGCTCATTTTGGTGGAAAGGTTTCCACGTCGCTTCGCGTTCGTCTCCCGGAGAGAGCGGATTGCACCCGGCGGGCGGAGAGGAGGGGAGCGCGGGGGCCGCGGAAAAGGAGGCCAGTGGGGCGGGGCTGGCGGGGCGTGTGGGCGGGATCGGCGGGGCGTGTGGGCGGAACCGGAGGAGCGTGTGGGCGGGGCCGGCGGGGCGTGTGGGTGTGGCCGGAGGGGCGTATGGGCGGAGCCGGAGGGGCGTGTGGGCGGGGTCGGTGGGGCGTGTGGGCGGGGCGGGGCGGGGCGACGCGCTTTGCGGCCGCTGCAGGTCCGCGGCCGGACGGTAGAGGCCTCCCTTCCGAGGAGGCGGTGCCGGGTGGCGCGGGGTGCTGCGGGCTGGGGCTCAGCTTCCCGGCGCGAGCCCGCGCGTCCTTCCCTGCGAAGTCTCCGCGCGGCCGGGCCCAGCGTGAGTATTCTCCACTCGCTCTCCTCCCCCTGCAGGCGGAAGCGCCCGTTTCCTCGAGGTGAGAGTCCCCCTCGGGCAGCGGGCCCTGCGTGGGGGCGGGGTTGCTCGCGCGCTCGGGATGTCCCCTCCTGCCAGGGGCTTCCCCCGAGCCGGCCTCCTCCGCGGGGCGGAGGCGCTGACCCGGCGCTCGGGGAGCCGCGCGGCGTGGAGGCGTCGCGGCCCCGTCGGGGCTTTGTGTGCCGTTGGGGCCATCTGCGGGGGTCGCTCCGGTTCTCACGCCGAGCTTGGGGAGGGAGCCGTGCCCACCGCGAACCCCGGGCGACGGAGGGCGGCGGCCAGGCGGCCCGGGGGTCGCCCGGGCGCGGGGTCGCCAGGGCAGTGGGTCATGCGCTGGAGTCTTCGGCGAGAGCGACCGCGGCAGCGCCGGAGCTTCGCCGAGGCCAGGCCGAGGTGGTCGGACCCTGCCCCACCCCTTCGCCGGGCCTGCACCCCAGCTCACCGCAGAGACCTTCGCGCCCGACCCCTCGCCTCCCGCTCGACTTCAGGGCCAGCAAAAGTGTGTGCCTTTGTGTGGCGGTCGTGGGGGAGGGAAGCAGACCCCCTGGATGGGATTCGAACTGGAAAACGAAAAAGGTTTTCCTCCTCCCGTGGAGGCTCCTTGCCTGTCTGGCCGCCTCCAGTCCCGCCCACGAGACCTCCGGGCAACTTTCATTCAGTTCCTAAATGAAACCTCGAGAAGGATCGAAGCCCTTCGGCTCACGCGTGACGTGTCTCTCCATCCCCGCTGCTCGGAGCTGGCCTTCGCACGGCGTGCTTAGTTTTTTTACTCCACGGTCACGCGAATACATGATGTCAATCTAGGGCAGGGATGTCTCTATGCAGACGATCTTGACAGCAACCATCAAACCAAGCCATTATGAAGTATGATGTCAGTGCGTCCTGGAAGGACGGATAATCTATAAACCAGTCTGAGCCATCCGTAAGAGGCCTTTCTGGAAAATATTTTGTGTTCGGTTAATATCTTTCAAATGCCAAAAAAGGTAGTAGCATTTACCATGTTGTAGGCATTTATCAATGACCTCCCAAAAGTCCTCATAGGAAGGAGGGGTTTTTTTTTTCTTCTTATTTCTATTCTATCATAAACTGAGATGTTATGTAACCTACCAAATAGTACAAGCCAGTCAGTGAGAGAGTTCTTTTTATGAGACCAAACTGCAATAACTGGAAAAGTGAAGTCCAAATCTAAGCAAATGCTTTAGGCTGTATTTACATGGACCAAATCTTTTGGGAGTTAAGCTGTGGGAGTTAATGTTAAAATGAACTCCTCCATATGTGTTGACCTTTTTTTTTCCCTCCATCCATCCATTCAGTAGGTACATGTTCACTACCTATTCTAGGTCCTCCATTTCACCTTGCCATTGAACATGACTCCCATAAGCATTTAATAGGTAATTGTTGAAATATAACTGAAATATGTTTATTTTTTCCTGGTTCCAAGAAACTCAAGGAACAATATTACAAAAGAGTTAAAAGGAAAAAAACTAGCCTTTCACTTATACAAATGGGAAATTGTATTGACTACCTTTCAGTAGTAAGTCAAGGGAAGAAAATAAATTAGGAATCAGAATGTTTTATTCAGCTTGTGTTCTATATTCACAGTAACTTTTTGGGGATAGGGGGATTGTTGTTTTGGTTTTATTTCTATTCCTTAAAACTCTTTAAACAAAGTTTAAAGGACTTACATGGTTGAAAGGGTTTATGGTATTCTTTTCATTGTTTTGGAATGCAAAGTAATTCTAAAAATGTTTTGCTCCTTATACGATATGCTGGACTGACTGGTTTTTAGTGAGTAAAAGCACTATATTTTTAGTTAAAATCAAAACCAAATACAGGACCTTTCCCCACCAACCTGAAGTAAGAATTGCCTTCAATTAAGTCAAATAAACAAAACACATCCCAAGTAGTCATACATATACCTGGTTACATAGAAAAATATAACCAATATGTTCATCCCAATTATTTGTGATTTTTAATTTCTCTTGAGTAGTCCTTGAAATCATTCAAAATACCTTAAATATAAAAACATTTTGGGTGATATCTGCAAGATGCGCTTAAAGGATGCAAAATTTTGTGAAGTACAATAACAGAAGCCAGTATGTTAAGAATACTTTTATCCCTAACCCTAATATTGTGCTATAGGGCTGAAGCTATATAACCGAGATATGACTATAAGTGAATGTCTGTGTTTTAACAATGATACTAGAACTGACACATACGTTTTAGTGTGTCCTCATCCAACTAGTCATCTTGGAAGGCCGTCACTTATTGCATTGGTGTTCCCATTGCACAGACCTTTCTTGGAACTCCTCCTTGGGCCTTGCCTTCAGAACCCACAGCACATCAGACCATAGTGATGACTTGGAGGTGGCAAGTCATCTTACTTTGGAATCCTTCAGTGACCTGAAGAATAAGGTGGGTGATCAAGTTGGGGTAATATAACTTGAGGTCAAAACAAGCTGAAAGACAATTAGATGGCTTCCCGAGTGACTTTTCAGCTCATTCTAAAGTCGTTGTACCAACACAGTGTGAACTATGGCAGCACCAGTGGAATAAGAGTAGCATCAGCACATAGTACACATATAGTACATTGGTATGTACTAAAGGCATATTCCTTCAGAAAGTTCTATTGCCAAGAATTTGGCTGGTTGATTCAGGATTTTAGGAGACTACACAATTCTGGGATGCTTTAAAAAGTTGCTAAGTTCTAGAATATGGAATTGGGCGGAAAGAACTCAAGATGCCATGGCTAAAAATAGGGTTGCCCTATATAGTTCACAAAACTGGTGTTCCATGTTCCTTGAAACATAGAAGAATCATACTCAGTTAAAAAATTAAACTTGACCTGCATTCTATTTAGTGAGCAAGGCCTTTCACTATTACAAAAGTTTAGCCATCTGCTAGCCTATGGGTGAGGTCTAACCTGTAAGGGAACACACTTGTGATTTTTAGTAGTGATCATAAATACAGACCCAAAGTGTACATGTAGTAGAACACTGTACCTTTGTAAGTTAATAGTCTACCTACTATACAAAATGCAGAATCATGGAACTCCTAACCCAGTGGATTTAAACTCTTACTATAATATTCAAGACCAGAATATGAGAGGGAATTGAAAGATACCCAAGAAAAGGTGAGAAGGGGAAGGAGAGGTGAAGGTCATGGGATTTTTGAATTATAATTAGTTGGATTCATTTGAGGAAAGGATTTACAATTACTTTTCAAAAACCACCAGCAAACAGTTTAAAATTTGAGGAAATAATTCACATTCAACTCCAGCTGAGACTATATGGAGAACCAAGGAAGGCAGAAAGAATGTAATTAGCTGAGTAGGAATTTTTCTAAGAGTTCAGGTCTAATACCTTTAGTATTTAGTATCAGAAGGCGATGGGATCATTAGTGATTAGTAGGAATCCAGACCATAATGACCAGGAGAGATCAAGGCCAGTGGACAAAGATGAAAGAGCTTTTCTGCTTAAACCCTATGTTGTAAATGCTGATGCTCTTACATAGGGAAGGTCAGTCAGCAGACAAAGAAATAGAGCTGCAGTCCCAAAGCAACAAGTATACTCCCCTCTTTCACTTGAGTTAGATTGGATATGGAGTTTAAGCAAGTTTGAGCTAAGACAAAAAGAGCGCTCTTATTTCAGCCACTTACAAGGTCTGAAACTTTGAGTTCTGTCTGCTTTGATGAGCTTGGTTATGCCCAGAAATTGGGGAAGGGAACCTGCTAGGCCTTGGATACTAGGGTTACACATCTAACTAAAAGCCAGTGAACAAGGTGAACAGAACCTTTTCTAGAATTTTTCTGGGTAAAGAATCTGGGCTGCCTGTCCATTAAGTGGACAAAAGAGCTCCTAAAATGAGCCGGGCTTGGTGGCTCAGCCTGTAATCCCAGTGCTTTGGGAGGCCGAGGTGAGTGGATTGCCTGAGCCTGTGAGTTCAAGACCCGCCTGGGCAACTTGGTGAGACCTCATCTCTACAATAAATCAAAAAATGAGCTGGTGTGGTAATTTTTTACATACGCCTGTAGTTTCACTTACTTGGAAGCCTGAGGTGGAAGAGTCGCCGGAGCCCAGCAGGTCGAGGCTGGCAACTCAAAAAAAAAGAGCTCCTAAAATGTATGTTAGGAGTACAAGAGAAATTTATATGTGAAGTATCAGGTACCCAGCACACCTTCCATAGATAATGACAATTGTGGGAAAACAAGTAATACAATATAAATAAATAATATAGATATAAAGATGATTTTAACCTTCCTTTTGAAATGGATAGCCTTAATCATCATGCCTGCCCATCTTATTGTAAAATTGGAGTCTAAATACTACGTCTTTTGTATAGCGTTTATAGCTTCAGGAGGGGGTGGGGGAAGCTCTTAGTGTGGCCCAGGTAGATGTAACAAGTCTGGTGGGTATGGGTGAAGGCCACCTCTTTCAATTAGAAAAGTTCCTGTCTTTAAACGTACAGAATTCACATGTAGATTCAGAGCATGTAAGAGGTAGGGAATTGCCCTGAGAATTGGGAAGTATCATATGGTAGGAAGAGTCCTGGACCAGGTGTGAGGACTGGGTTTACCATGTACCAGTTGTGTTTCTTGAGGCAAATTTTAGTTTTCCTGATGGACAAAATGAATATATTAATAATTTCCTCTAGGTCTATTTCACAGGGTAGTTTGAGCCTCTTCTGAGAAGTAAATGAAAGGACTTGCTGTACACGTGCAGGGTTTTGTGTATTGCAAAGCAGGTTTTATAGGTAAAGGTAAGGATTGTAGCTCTTGATAATTAAAATATAAATAATTAAAATATAAATAAAGATGGAGGCCAGGCGCAGTAGTTCAGCCTGTAATCCCCGCACTTGGGGAGACGGAGACCAGAGGGGTTCGAGACCAATCTGGGCAACTTGGTGAGACCTTGTCTCTACAGTAAATCAAAAAAGCTAGCCGGGCATGGTGGCATGTGTCTGTAGTTCCAGCTACTTGGAAGGCTGAGGCGGATGGATCACCTAAGCCCAGCAGGTCGAGGCTGCAGTGGCTGTGAGTATGCCACTGCACTCCACTCTGGGAGACAGAGTGAGACTCCAACTTGAAAAAATAAATGAATAAAGATGGAAACCCACTCTTGGGAACTTGGGAGGATCAACTAGTTTTAGCACAGATGCCAGAGACATATGAATGATATAGTCATTATTCCTCCTATTTCAGATTCATGGTACCCTGTTGCCATTGCAAGATTTATTTACGTACTTATTTTGGTGCTTCCTGAAGACCTGTTGCATGTAAAGAAAACTGGTAGTTCTCCTAAGACTCTCAAGCCCAAATCCTCAGCTTGGCCCTGAAGGGACAATCTCCTTGTGGAGAAAATCGGCCAGACTTTTAGGCCTTAATTCTTGTACTCTCAATGGTTCTTCTTTTGCTAGAGATTTCATTAATCCCCATTGCCATGTCCATGTCTTAAAGAAGAACAGAAAATAAGCTTGAATTCCACATACTGGCTTAATTGGTCAGCTATGAACATTTTTTGTGTTGTTTTTTTCTAAGTGTTTTTCTTCCCACAGTAGCAACTCATTTCTGCTACGGACACAGCAAATCCCCCCCGCCCCCAGGCTATTTGCAAAAATGAACACTTTCATTTCCTCCTAGTTGCCTCTGTGTATTTAAAGGGCACAGAGGATGCAGGGGGCAGTTTGCCTCTCTGCCTCCTAGAAACCCCTATACAGATTCGGACAGCATCATGGGTTCCCACCAACATGGGGCATGGCTTCTAGAGAGAAGAGGAAATGGAATGGGTGTGTCCTAAGGTGGGTATATACTCATCTTTCTTCCGTGGAGTTTTACCATTTTCAACTCAATGAAGAGCAAGAACAACGCCTCTCATCTGAAGCCATTGGTTAGAGATGTTTTCTGGAGGTTTGTTGAGTATCCTCTACACAGTGACGCTTCCTCAATTCACATGGTGTGAGGCACCCTGTATTTGAACACGTACAGTGTAGTGGCTAAGGAAAAGAGGCATTGGATTTGGTAGTATGCGTTTGAATATCAGATCTGCTACTTACCAGCTGAGTGGCTTGGGCAAATTTTCAAATCTGAGTTTCAGTGCAAAATGACAATGATAACAGCATCCACTTCTAAGGATTATTGTGCATGAGGTAAGTGCTTAACAGATAGGAGTTGTGATATTAGGCTTTTGGGAGTGAGGGAGGCATATAAAGAAATACAAGGCAAATTCCCATCTTAAAGACATGTTCAGTCTGCTTGGAAGGGACTGAACAAAAAAACTGACAATACAGGGCCGAAAACGGGAGTGCCAGGTGAGTGCCACAGATGATAGACTCAGCAGTCTGCCAAGGACTAGAATGGTGGTGAAAGCCTTCAAGACAAAGTGGGAATTTCCTTCTGGATTTGCAGACTGGGTAGGATTCAGATATGTAGAGGGAGACTGAGAAGCCATCCCACGTGGCAACGGGAAAGAAAGATCAGAACACACAGTACTGCAGGGATGGGAGTATGCCAGAGTGGGAGGCATGCCAGCTTTTGAGCCAGAAAGGTAAGCATGAAAATCCTAGCTCTGCTGTGAGTTCTCAGTTGGACAAGTACCTTAACTTCTTTAGACTCAGTTTCTATAGCCTTAAAATGGATATAATGATGCTCATCTCTTAAATTGAAGGGATTAAATAAGAGAATGTTTGTAATGTCTAACATGGTGCCTGGCACCTTCAGTAGAATACATATCATTCCTGTGATGTTTTCAGGGGACACAGAGAGAGCTGTCTGTCTGAAGAGCTGTGTTGCCTTGTGTAGGTCAGTAGTGGAAAACAAACCAGGAAAAACTAATTAGTGCCCATAGGGAGGCTGGGGAGGAAGCTTGAAGGCCAGTTTAAGGAGCTAGGGCTGTTCTAAGCAATTGGAGCTGTCAGGGCTTTCGAGTAAAGTAGGGGTTTAGGATAACTGATCTTCAGGCACTCTGAAGGCTGTATTGGAGGAAGGAAGAAACCACTGGTTCACGTGTAAGGTGATCAGGGTCTAGTGTCTAGTTAGGAAAGTGGCAGGATTACCAGACCTGGATGATGTGGTCTTTTTAAAGTTTCTTTTATAAAAACATTTTCGGGCTCAGCAATGTGAAGTAAGAGGAAGCTTTTCTGTTTTGTTTGTAGACGCCTAATACGTAGTGTCAGCTTTCTGGAATAAAACAAGAATAGACCCACAACTTTGGAAAACTGAACTCAGTCAGTATCCAGGGATGATAAAAGGTGGGATGTAACTTTGATGCTAAATAGCCCTGGGACTTGCTTTAACTTACATAGAGCCCTGTAAAAGAGATCCCTTCCCCTGCCCTGTTATTAATGCAGATCAAGTGTGTGCCTACCACTGGTTTTCAGGAAGATACAAGTATAGACCATTTATAGTTATATGGTATTTGAGGTTAGGATTGTAATACAAGATGCACTGAGGCAAATTGGGAGGATGCTGACAGCTAAATGGTAAATTTTGCATCTTTGTTTATTTAATAGTGTCATTTGAATGAGAAAATTCTGCCTTCTCCCTAGGGTTTAGAAATTATTTAGTGAAGACATAAACCTAGGAAATTGTTGTGGATACTAGGAATTCATTTACAATGACTCATATTCTCTCCTCACGTCTCTCATTTTTCTGTCTTTCGTAGTTTTGTAGTGGGAGATGCAGGGTAGATAATTATATCTCTAAAGAAAATCACACTGATGATGTATATGGATACCAGTTTTTAAAAGTTTAGGAACTCTTAACTGTGGTAAGCCTTAAACATATTAAATAGGAAAGGATGACTGACCGGCCACTGATCTCCGGAATTTTGCTGTTCTCTCATTTGGCTGCACGGGCAACCTCGTGCTCATAGCTCTGGGGGCATGAATCGTGCATTGACTCCCTTGGAAGGAAGATGCACATGAAGGGGCATTGTGCACAGTGGTTGACAAACACAAAGAGAAGATAAGTGACAAAGAAAAAGGTAGGGCCTGTGAGGTTAGAGGCAAAGCAATCTGGCTTAGTCCTGGTGCTTCTGAGCAGGGGCAGGGAGTGTTATTTCCTTTCTCATCTCCTGAGTTTATTTAAATCATCTGCCGGGGTGGGGGAGGAAGGAAAGCCGACGTTAGAAGGCTGATTGAGATGCAAACATGCAGATTATGTCAGGTTCCTGACACTCCTTTTCACTCCATCCTGAAAACAGAAGACTGCAGAAGGAGGAAAAGACGCCTTCTGCTTCTCAAGGAAAGATTTTGTTAATAGTCGCTGTCTTTTGGATTTCTAGTATGCATACCACCCTAACAGGTTATTCACACTAGGCCCTGGCCAGGGGGTTCAGACCAGGGGCAGGTGACATTGGAAAGAGGGTCTTCAGGGAGCTGCTGGCATTAATTTTGCTGAAGGGACCTCATCAGAGCCCAAGCCTCTTCCCCCGGGCGGCGGGCCTTGAAGAGGGCTTCCACGCAGATTTCCGCCTCACCCCCTCTGCCAGCCTCTCTGCCTCCTGCTTTTGCATTGGGACCTCTCATTCTCTCTTCCCCCATTTTTCAATTAAATGAATTAATTAACAGGCGTTTAACTTTTTGCCAGACTCTTTCATTATGCCCAGAGTTGTTGCTGAGTGGCAAAGGGAAGTAATAACATTCGCAGTGAGGGGCAAATCCTGTTAATGAACAAATTAAAGTTCAAACAGCGATTCAAGTTCACAACCTCTCTGTGGCTCTTCTCTTTAATAAGAGTTATACATGTTACTTTCCTCGCTCTTTTCTCCCTTTTATTACTTTTTAAGCTTTTCATCAACACTGCCGGGGCATATTTGAGGCTTCCAACCTTTCAGCCCTGACAAGGACTCGAGCAGTTATAATCCCGTCTTAATTTGGCAACTTTTGTAAAACACATAAAGGGCCCAGGGTCACCTTTGGTCGCCAGGGCCCCGGATGACCCCGTAGCTTCCACCTCCCGCCAGGGCTGCGTGGGCTGCTCTTCTCAGTATTCACCCCCTTCTGGCAGTCAGGACCCGAGACTCAACTTCCCTCTCCCGGCACAGCCAGGCAAGACCCTGTCCACGAGTGTCGAGCCTGGTTCTCTGGGATCCCTCTCCGGGCCTCCTCTCTACCCAGCAGTGCTATGAGGGGAGGGGCACGGCCAGGGGAGGGAGGAGCCTCGGGACTAAACGCTGGGAACCTCTCGGATGGGGAAGCGGGTTTGAGGAGGACGGACGGCGACCCCCCTCTCCGCCGCAACTACCGAATGCTGAGGCGCCGCGCCATTGCAGCACCGGAGGCCCAAGCCTCCCGGTCCCTGACGCCAGCGGAGCCAGGGCTGTGCGGCAGGAGCCCGGGAAGGGTCCGATCCCTGTCTGCTTCTCTTTCCCCCGTTTTGTGTTTTTTTTTTGTTTGTTTTTTTTTACTGTGGATTGCGTGGGGGTCTTTTCCACCTCTCCGCCTGGCTTCTTACCACCATCCCTCGAGCATGGCTAGATATAATCACCATGACAACTGCAATCTATGAGCATACACATAATAGAGATGAAATAGACAAAAGATTAGCATGCCATGAAAAGTACAATAAGTTTCTTATTTAGCATTTAGATAACTGTCTTTCCTTCGGAGCAAGCTTCAAAGTTGAAGCCAGTTTAGACCAAGAGGATTAATTCTTTCTCCCGCATGCTTCATTGAATCTCTCATTACCAAACTTTGTCTGTATTGATGTAAGATTTGATTGAAGATTAGAGCATTTAGCAAATCTTGCTTTTCTGCATGTATCAGGTCCTTTCAAGCACGGATCTCGGTGCCCAGTGGTCAATACCCTTACTTTTATCCAGTGTCTGCTTCATTTAAACTTAATCAACTCCATCAATGAACTGGAACAGGGAAACGTCCCTGCGGTAAGAATGTTGTGCTTTTGTGGGATAATTCTTTGCTCTTTCCCGATCTGTTGGCGTTAAACCTAAAATTGCACTATGATGAACTTTTTTTTTAATCAATATGATAATGACAATTGGGCCTGAACGCTCCGGTAGGACTTAGAGTAGGGTGGGATGTGGCCCCTATTACCAAAATAACTTCTCAGTCTGGATCGTCCGACTCCTTTTGTGTGGCTTTAATACCTTTTCTTCCCTGACATTGAATATTGCTCAGGCTGGAAAATGATGCATCTTTGTAGGGAAGGCTCGTATGTCACAGCCAGAAAGTGAAGCAGACCGATTGGTTGTGTGAATTATCTGACTTGCTGCAGTGAATTATTTGCACTGTTTCCCTACCTAGTCAACAAGTTCCTGAGGTACAGCAGAGATCAATCAAAACTGACAGCGCGTGTGTGAAGGCTTTACTGTGTAAATCTGGTGCACTCATCCTGGCCATGCCGGCCCTGGCATCTGTATATCATTTTTATACTGCTACCAGTAGAGCAATTTCAAAAGTATTTGCAAGGAAAATGCGTGTCCCCATCTGTTCCTGGAAGCATAAATGTGCCACCTTCAGAGGGTTTTCACTGGTAATCATATCTTTAATGATCCACAGACCGTGATATATACCTTTCCATAAAATGGGGTTTTCTTCACTTTATTGTGATTGGCTAGAATAAATAGCTTTTCCATATGTTAGGGAGATAAAATATAAGATTAGCAGAGGTTGTTTGTTGGATAGTAAACAAAAGAAACAATTCATTCCAAATAATCTCTGAAAGGAAGCTACGACAAAATTAAGTTGCAACGACAGAGTATCTGAGGCCCCCACATCAGGAAGCAGACCTTGTTCCTCCTTGGGAAAGGGGCCGTTTAAGAACAGAAACCCGGAGTCTTCTAGTGGACTCCGATGACTTATTCTCCGAGTCGTGGAGGGAGTGGCGCAAAGCAGGAAGGGAGAGGCGAGAATAATACTTCATGTTTGTTCTACTCTACTGTAGGGTTTATTTCCTTTTTCTGAGTCTAACCCCATTTAGCAGCCTCCACTGCACCACCCTGGGTAAATTGGTAGGTGGTTTGTTCAGATAGCAAAGAAATGGCACTGCTGAATTTCTCTTCAGGCCTCTCAAGGAGAGGGGGGTTGTTCGCATACTTTAAAAAAGAGGGTGGCTTCCTCCAGCTAGAGACTTCTATTCACCCATAGAAAAGGAAGACTTTGAAGGGCAGGGCAAAGTGCCTGGCTCTGTGTGACATCCCAAAGCCTAGGGGAAAAGGCCTGGATAACCAAGACCCGCCAGAGAAGCCCCAGGAAGTATTCCTAGTCATCTAATCCCACTTGTATAGGTTACAGTCTGCGGATGCAATCAGGCCCTGATCACCATCCTCCTGCTCCCACCTGCCCGTGACTGTCCTCTCCACCCGGCGCCAAGAGCCCCTTTCTTCAGATGCAGCCACTGGCAGTTCTGCTGAGCCATCTTGGTGAATTCAGAAACTTCTCTCAGAAACCTCTGAAATTCTGCCTCAGAGGTGTCTAGACAGTGACTGCCTGCTCCGGAGGTTCCAATTCTCTTTCCAGGGTTAGAAGAGAGCCTTCTGTTCCACAAAGGACTGGCATCAGTTGCAGGATGCCAGAATCTGAACGATGCCCCTAGCCTTTGCGCTCTCCAGAAAATATGTATGAGCTACATGGACCTGCTCCCTACAAGTCAGGAATTAAGAAATAGGGGGGTGGGGTGGGAGGGGTTGTCTCTAGACATTGGGAACGGACCCAGTTAAGTTATAGTTACTCTGGCTTTGTATTCTCACCTGTTATGTTTCATTAGTGGCATCTATTCTCTTTGGAATAGTGTGGAGTTTGGGGGGAGGCCACATCTTTTCCATCCCCCCACCTGTACTGGGTTCACAGAATTCTTTGCCCTACCCAAATGCCTACTGCTCTGGCTGCAGAAGGAGTGTACAGCAGGAGCATGTGGGTGTTAACTTCAAAGTGGGAAATGTGGTCTGTAGGCAGGTCCTAAGCAGAAAGTTCCCATTAGCCTCTTAGCTCTAAATTGTGTTAATTTCCTGACCCCCAGTGAGGTTTGGGAATAACCAACAGGAGAGTTGAAAAACAGCTCACCTGTGGCCTGTGGCCAGAAGAAAAATAGGTACGCAACCAACAAAATGCTTTCTTTTAAAATCTCGGTTTAATTTTAAAAACATAATCTTTATAGCCTGGATCACATAGGCAGCCATAGATTTACACGTCTAGATTTACAAGTAGTTCACACTTGGACTGACCTGAAACCAGATTTACTATAGTATTGCAATTAAGACTAAAAGAAAGGGAAGTCACACTTGTGGTTTTCACCTTGTGATGTGTTATGCACTGCAAACCTTTAGTGAATGTGCTTGGCACAAGGAAATTCTGGCATGTGTTGTGTATGAAACATGATTTGTGCTAAATTTAGAAACTGAGCTTCCTTATTTCTATGTATTTAAATTTGAGTTTCTGTTGTTTTCATAAAGTGAAAGGAAGTAACAGCCTACCAACTGGTTTTGTGTGGAAGAGATAAATCCGTGACATTGGCTCCTTGTCCAGGAAGATGAGGCTGTCACTACTACAGTTGGGACTGTTTTACGCTCCGTGGTCTTGTGCTGTTCCTGTGGGTCCTGTCTAACCCACTAGCCTCCGCCGAGAACACTGCCACCCACACTGGAGTGGAAGACGCCCGCGGAACTTGCCTCTGGGGCTCCTGTTGGCTGAGGCTCTGAACCCTAGAACTACCGGGATCCAAGGAGCGTCCCAGGCACTCAGGTTTTCCTGAACTCTAGATCCGAGCCATTTGCAGGGCAAAGTTGTTTGCTGCTTCAAAACCACAGACCCTGTGTGCGCCTGCCCGTCCATCCCAGAGATGGATGTTTTGGCAACTACAGGACAAGGATTGCGAATTTAAAAAGCAAACACTCCGTGTTCAGGGTGAAAATTCCCTACACTGACAATACTCTCTCTCCTCCTTTACAGTCTCACTGCCACCACGCAGCCTCAGTCTGTGCTTATTTCACTGAAAAGGTACTTAACCTCAGCTAAGCTACTAAGATATCTGTAGGTAAGAAGATAGTTTGCTAACCAATTTTATGAAAACAAAACCCCTTCTCACCTTAGAAGAAAATATTTACCCTAAATTCTAATCCAGATATTTGAAAACAGAAATAGTTTAATAAAGTGTCAATTTGCAATACGACCTCCTTATTGTAACGTGTATGACTATGTAATAGCATTTGTTTTTTTAGGTGCCCCTTAACAAGACAGGGATGAGCAGACTGGTATGGTGTGTGCTAGAAAGAAATTCGTTTTTTGAGATAAACTTA